>BDDC01000071.1:112994-123206 GCA_001662425.1 Chlamydomonas sphaeroides | reverse complement strand
GGGGGCGGGGGCGGGGGCGGGGGCGGGGGCGGGGGCGGGGGCGGGGCCGCGCAGGGCGGGGCCGCGCATGGCGGAGCGCTGCGGGCACCTGCACCATGGCGCCATGGGCCGCTCAGGGCAGGGCAGGCAGCCGGGGCCGCTGCGGTGCTCCGGGCTGCGGTGCGCTGCAAGAGCCTGCGGACGAGAGTAGGCTGAGGGAGCGGCGAGCGCAGCGACGGCTGGCGGGCTCCCTCGGTGTGGTATGCCGCCACAAGCCGCGCAGTCCGCACCCGCCGGGGGCGGCTCGGCCACCGGGCGCTGGCGTCCTGGACCCGCCTCCGCTGGCGCTGGCTGGCGGGGGCCCGGGGCGCCGGTGTTGCGGGGCGGGGAGCGGCCCAGCGCCCTGGGACGACGCGGCTGGGTGCAGACCGGGGCGGCAGCCGAGGGAGCGCACCGGCCGGCCGGCGGTAGACCCCGGCCTTTGCCGACCACCGGCGCGACCCGTCTAGCCGTCGTAGAGAGCTTGTGCACCCGGCGCTGCCAACGCCGCCCCCACGATACCACACCATCACATCAATGGTGCCGTCCCATCACACCGTCATGCCATGCGCCCAACGCCGCGGCGCGACCTGCGGCAGCTGTAGCGGCATCCACGGCCCACACGTGCTTCACGGCGCCACGGGTGCCCGGCAGCGTCCTGCAGCGACACGGGGCCGTCCCGCTGCGCGCCTCCGCCCGCCCGCCGCAGTCCGCCACGCCCGGCGGCGAGATGGAGAAGCTGCGCAAGGACGTGGCGGAGGGCTGCAACCGCTTCGCCTACGTGGGGCTCAAGGTCATGAAGAACGAGCCGGGTGTCAGCGACCACGAAGCGTGAGCCTTGCGTGGGGACCTTGCGTGTGTGCACACACGAGGGTCCGCGAGGCAGCATGGACAGGCGGCCGGGGCTCAACGAGCACAAAGCGCGAGCCGCCGTCGGTCGACTGGGGCCTTGTAGGGGGGCTCCGGGCAGATAGAGGGCGGCGTGACGCGCTGGGGCGTGTTCGAACATGTTGAGGCGGCATGCAGGGTGGCGTGGCGCGTTGTAGCGCCGGCCGGGCGTTTTAGATAGCCTGCGTGGCGCAAGCCAGTGCGGCTATGGCGGGTCCCTGGCGGGACGGCCGCAGCCCCCCCTGGTGCCCGTGGCCCCGCCTAGCCACAACCCCGCCCGGCCCCGCCTGTGACCCGCTCTGCCCCCCGCCCACCGCGCAGCTACGTGTCGTACGAGTACCTCAGCCGCAAGCGCTCCGCGCCGGGGGCGCCCGTGACGGAGGAGGAGGTGCGCGACTCGACCGCCTGGAGCCGGACAGCGGAGCGCGGCCGGTGCGTACGGGGAGAAGATGGGAGGGGAGGAGAGGGAGCCGGGGGTCAGGGGCGCGGCAGGCTGGTCCGTGGGACCACACGCGGCTTGCCACGGGGGCCTCGACCTCGTGGGAAGAGGCTTGCTCCTACTCCGTCCCCCTGGGCACGCACCCGCACCCACCATGTGCAAAGGATGCGAATCTGTTACTGTTACTGTTACACCGCAAAGCGGAGGTTGCCGTTTCACAGCCAGGGGGGCCATCGGCACAGCCAGGGGGGCCATCGGCACAGCCAGGGGGGCGAATCGGGACGCGAGGACAGGGACGGTCCCTATCCGGCCTTCCCGCCTGTCATGGCGGGCGGGTCACTCAAGGGCCCCACAGCCCTCATCTGCGCCTCCTCAGCGCCCCTTTGAGGCGGGCTGCCACCAGCCTTCCTGCTCGGCGCATCGCCGTTGTCGGCCCGCCCCATGTTGCGCCCCGCCATCGGCTGCCTGCCTCGTCCGTCCCCGTGTTGGCCGCAGCCTCCCTTCCTGGGCCCCACTCCCACGATAGCCCCCAGCCTGCGTGTCCCGAGCCGTCACCCTACATAGCCAGTCTCGGCTGCAACGTCTCGGCTCCAGCCCTGGCTCGCTGGCCCGGACTCGCTGGCACGGGACGGCCCTCCCCTCGCATCCGTGCCCCGTCTGCCAACCCTGTCATACCTGCCCTCCGCCTGGCTTCTGCCCCCCGCCCCCCGCCCCGTGCCAGGTTCCTGCTGTCGCCCTCCACTGGCGCCTGGAGCTTCGTGGACTACCAGACCGCCACCTTCGACACCAGCATGCTGGGCGGCCTGCAGCAGCAGGCGGCGGCGCAGTGAGGCCGCCGGCGCGCGGCTCCAGCAGGGGCCGGGGCGGCGAGGTGAGGGCGAGGCTTGGCAGGCGGCGGCAGCAGCAGCGGCGGTTGCCGCAATCGGGGGAGGAACAGGGGCAGCGCGCCCGGCCCGAGGCGGCGGCAGTAGCCGGCAGCCGGCAGGCGTGCGTCGCGGCGCTACCGGTAGGCGACAGTTAGGGCCTGGGGTGCACGGGGTCACAGCCTCAATAAGCCGGGGCGGGTTCCCTCGGCAGCTGTGCACAGGCCAGGGCTGCAGCGCAAGCGTCTGGCGTGCTGGCGTGCTGGCGTGCTGGCGTGCTGGCTGGCTGACTTTGCGCGCACTGGTGGCTTGCGGAAGTCGCGGCCCGGGCCCTCGGCTGGGCCGAGGATGAGCACGAGGCGCCGGCTGCGGCCGCTATGGCAGCGGTGACGTTTGCGGCGCCTTTGCGCGTCGCTGATGGGCTTCGGGCCAGGGGCGGTGGAGCTCTTTCACTGTAGAACATGCGTGGATTTCGCGAGGCCGAATAGGTGCTGATGGTGCTGGTGGATGGGCTCTGTTGCGGACGGTGTGGTGTGGTGCTGGGTGGTTCGCACGTCGAGGTGCGCAAGCTGGGATTGCGGCGGGAGGGCGTTAATGGGTGAGGGCCTAGGAAGCGGCCTGGGTGCTGGGATCGGGCCGTGGCTGGATGGACGCGGAACCAGGGGCGGTGTGCCGCTGGAGCGCGGCAACTTGTTGACGTGGGGTGTGTGACATGTCCGTCCGGTCCGCGCTACTAGGGCCATGCGAACGCCCGAGGCCAGGAGCCGGCAGGGGCAGGCTCACCAACTCGCTCCCTCGCTCCTTCTCGCGCGCGGGCTGCCTCAGCGCTGGTAGGGTGTGCTCAGCTCAGCACTCGCTACACAGGACCAGCTGGTGTGGAGCAGCTGGTGTAGAGGAGGTTGGGTTATAGTGTTGCGCCCCAGCCGTGCGGACCAGGCGGCAGCGGCCCAAGCACGTAGCAGTGCATAATGCAGCAGAGCGCGAGCGCCATGACCCCCCGGCTTCCACGCTGGTGAGTCACTGAATGCCCCAGCGCAGCCGCTCGCAAGTCAGCCAGCCAGCCGTCGTATCTGGCTTCGCCAGGCAGCCATCACCACCACAAATACGGCTACTACGAATGCCCCCACATATGTGTGACCTCGGGTCTCGCCACCAAGCGGCACAACAGGTTGGCTCGCCCCTTTGAGAAGCACGAGCCGTTCCACCCGGCAGCGCACGTACGAAGTATGCACTTGGTGCAAACGGTTGGTGGAAGTGCGGCTGAAGCCCATGACAGCCACGAGCACAGACATCCGCTCCACTCCGCTGTTCCAATATATGAGTGGCCGCCCCCCCGCACACTTCAGCGTGTGGTACGGCCATGTGTCCAGTGGGCTACGGGCATGACGGTGAAGGCGAGGGGGAGGAGGAGGACGAGGAGGAGGCAGAGGCGGAGCGCCGCCGCCGGGATTACCGGGGAAGCGGATCCCAACGGCGCAGGCGGCAGAACCGCAGTCGCCAGGGGCGAGCGTGATAATGCAAGTACCCACCCACACGAGGAGAATCATGAGAGTCACGCGCTTCAGCGGAGAACGAGGAGGGGCCAGCCAGGCGGGGGCGCTCCATCATGACGGGTGGGTAAAGTGGCATGGCCTATCGGCTTGGCTAGGCTCGGCACTCCTCCCCACCGGATCGGTTGCCCGTCCCGGCAACCTGGCTCGCAGCACTGTTGTGAACAGCTCACGTGCGCAGCTTGACGCACAGAGAAGGCCTGTCACACATCCCAAGATGTGTGCAGTCCGGCGCATGCGAGGTGGCAGCAGAGGGTTAAGCGAACAAAACGTGTGAATGGAAACGAAATGAGGGACGTGAAGGAGCGGCACAAAGCCGACTCACACCATTTCGTGTAGGTGCTGCAACACCCTGAACAGAAGGCCAACAAGGCCATGAGGGAGGCCGTGCGATCAAGGGCACACCCAAACAAACGAAGCGCGCAGAGGCGCAGCAGAGCGGTATAGACAGAGTTAACGAGGCAATAGCCACGACGGGGCACATCCACAAGCCAACTGCCCTTGGCAGCAGCCACGACGGGGTGCACAGACAGGCACAGCCAACAGAGGTGGCATGAGCCGAAGAAAACCACCGAGCAAGACGCAAGGTCGGATGAGTAAAGAGACACCTGAAAGGTATCGGGGTGATGTTGCCAAAGACGTGACAACACCAACACAACCGCCTGAGACGGACTGGGGTGCCCACGAGGGGACAGTGGTACGGCATGCCGCAACCACGCAACAGCCACTCAACCGCAACAGACAAGCTATGCGGGACCACCCTGCCTGCCTCCAACCAGTGCTCCGCAAGGGGCCACAGAATACAGCAAAGCCAACAACAGAAAGAGGCATTAGCTTTAGAGTAGGCCAACAATACGAAACGAAGATGCCCACAAGCATGTATCTTCGCTACCAGTGTTACGTGTGTAAAGGAGACAAGTCCAAACTGGTGGTATCATTAGATACCGAAGCGAGCGTAACGATGGTTCATGAGCGCCCCGATGGCCCGTACGAAGTATCGCGGTGGGCACGACGCCCCAAGTAATGTAAGTAACGGAACGTGTGTCCCAATGGACCCACAGTAACGTAAGGTAGTAACGAAGGACGTGCGTCCCGAGGACGTCACGTTACACTTGTCGCCTTGTCCTATCATAGCTCATGGGAATGCGACTGACTCGTGCACCCTCATCCACAGGTCGGCACGCCGGACGTGGCAGGAGCAGTGGCCTGTCGAAACCCAAATCCCAACACCTGCGCAACACTGCCGCCGTGCCGCGCGTCACACCCAGCCCCTCCGCCCTCCCAACCTCTCCGCCCGTCCCCACAAACTACATCTGGCTGTGCAATGTGGAGGGTATGGAGCGCGTCTACACGTACGATAAGATGGACAACCACCTGAAGAAGAACGTCGAGGAGGCCGTGGGCGGCTGGGTGCTGGGGTCCAGGGTGAAGCGAGAGAGCGCAGACAGGATGCAAGTGTTGGCAGCAGCGGGCAGGGCTGGCTGGCACATATCTCAGGACCCCCGCACCAAGCCGCGACACCTGAGCGCCTCGCTTGACCTGCAGAAGGTGGCCATGGGTACCCTCTACCGCCTCGATGGTCGTACAATGGAGGCGTTGAAGTGCAGCTCCACGGGGGCAAAGCCTTCAAATGGGCCTGCCGGAGGTACCTCCTGCCACCGGACGCTGACTAGAACGTGGACTCAGGAGGCGGGCGCCATCGAGTGCGGCTGCGGCTGCGGCGATTCGGGGGGTGCAGAGGTAGCAGCGGGCTGGATTCAGATGGCCGGGCAAGGCAGACAAACACGTCCCGTTGACATTGATGGCGTCAAGAGACACCGTTTAAGGCACGAGCACGAAGGTGCAACAGGGTCACGGCGGGCAAGGTCCGCAGCAGCCTGCACGCCCAAGCCCCCATGAGACGTGCACCACGCCACCCCCACCAACCCAAGCAGACCCCCCTCGTGCGGCCCCTGCAAAATACCCACCAGCCCTCTGCGCACTCGTCCTTGCTGGCGCCCGCGTGGTTCTCCGCGCGTCCTGCCCGCAGCTCTGCTGGGCCGGCCTGGCGATTCTGCAGCGGCCGCGCGGGGGCTGCGCAGTAGCAGACCGCCACGAACTCCCACTTCGCCAGCACGTGCACCTCCTTGCCTCCGCTGCCCTTGCCTCCCCCCTTGCCCTAAGCGCTGCAGAAGGTGTGCGCCTGCGCCTGGCTGCTGAAGGACAGTCTGCGGCCGATCTGCGGCACTCCCCTGCAGGTGCCTTGCGGCGCCTTGTGGTTGAGCGCCGACACGAAGTGCCCCGGCGCCAGGCCCCCCAGCATGGCCCCCGCCATCGCTGCCTTCACGCCGTCGCTGAGCACGGCGTCCTCCCCACTGCCGTCCGTCTTGCGGCCCCCGCCGGCTTATGGGCACAACCCCGCCCGACAGCTCCGCGGGCCGGAGCTTGACCTCCGCTGCGTGCTAGCAATCTACGGCCGAGCGGCCACGAAAGGTGCGGCGCTTAGCGCCCTCGCAGGCGCTGCTACGGAAGATGTCGTTGACCAGGCCACCGCTCCTTGACAGCAGCTCCAGCATGTGCTCCTGGAAATGCTGGCTGGCAGAGATGTCTGCTGGCGGGGGCTGCTGCTGCTTGGGGCCAACGATAAGAGCGAGCGCGGCCGCATCGGCGCCGGGCCGCTCGGCAGCGACCGGCGCTTGCATCCCGTGCGCTAAATAGCTAGCCTAGGCTCATCGCGATAGTGGCCAGCAGCTAAGCGAGGCTGGCGAGGTCGTGGTGTTCGCAAGCAGCGAATTCCAGTGATGCGCGAGGTGCTGCCCAGCTAGCGCTAGGAGTCGCAGCGGGGCTGGTTGGCGCATGTTTGGGGTCTAGCCGATTTCCCTTGTACGCTGCCGGTCCAGGGCTACCGGCTATTGCCCGGATCGCGGATCCATGGCTCTATGGTGCGGGCGGTCCTGGACCGCCAATCCCCAGCTTGCCGGAAAGTTGTTGTAGTGCCACACACACCACCACCTGCTTTTAGAAAATGCGGTCGTGCCAGCGCTGGCGCCTCACAACCCGCCGTCCTTCACCGCGCATTGTTTGCTGCGTTCATGAGACTTCGCCCCCAGTCCCTTCGCAACCGCCTCAGCAGAGCTCGCAGCCAACTTCAGAGGTGCAGCAACAGCTTGCCAGCCTTGCTCGGCAGTTTGCATGCTTTGAGCAGCAGGCCGTCGAGCAGCAGGCCAAGGTGGCGCGCCTTGAGCAGCAGTACGTCGAGGACCGGGCGCAGGCCATTGAGGAGCGGGCGAAGGTGGTGCGCCTTGAGCAGCAGTTCGTCGAGGACTGGGTGCAGGCCATCGAGGAGCGGGCCAAGGTGGTGCGCCTTGGGCAGCAATTCGTCGAGGACCGGGCGCATGTGGTGCAGCTTTCTTCTCGTATGGTGCGCCTTGAGCAGCAGGTTGCGACTTTGGGCTGCATCCAGCTGCGCAAGGTCGTTCACAAGCTTGCGAAGCTGGTGCTGCAGCGCACGAAGCTGGTGCGGCAACACAAGAAGTCAGCGGCTTCAGGACAGCGGGCCACCTTCGTCGACCGGCTTGACCTGGACATCCTGGCCCAGCTGGCCGAGGTGACTGGCATGGAGCCCGCCGGTCTACAGGCAGGCTTGAGCGCAATTGCGCTGCGACACAGCGAGGATCCTGTTGACCTGGCAAGCCTGGACCGCGACGTCGCGGATGTGCTGACATTCTGTCCCGAGGGTTGTGAAACCCTGGAGTGCAAGGTGATTCGAAGGTACCCAGTGATACGCGACAAGTTTCTCGGTGAGGCCTTCCTGCAGGGTCGCATGCCAAGACCGCTCTGCTGTGCACCTGACACCCTCTACGTCCCCTCTGCGTCCCCACTACTTGCCGCTAAGCGTAAATTGGAAGCGCTCTTCAGGTCGGTGGAGTCTGAGGAGGGGCAAGGGGCACAGCGGGGGTTTGGCTGAGGGCTAAAAGTGCAGTGTGCAGGGGGGAGCGTTGGCCCATGCGCAGTGTGCTGCTGGGCCATCCTGTTGAAGGCCTGGGGTGGGCTGGGGCTTTCTGGCAATACCACAGCCACCACGCCACTCCTGTCCCCCCATACAAAACCCATCCCAGGCGTTATCCCAGTACCTCCGGCGCCTCAGCATGCAGCCCTGCCACCTGACCCCTCAGACGGTGCTGCTGCCATGTTCCTCTGGTGGCAGGTAAGGGGTTGGGGGTGGGGGCACCATGCAGTTGGTTGCCAGAGGCACATGGCGGCATGTGTATGAGGAGCTGGGCACACAGAGATGCAGGTCCAGGAGGGGTAGGAATGCAGGTATAGTTATGCTCCAGCCGCGTCTGAGTGTATGCGTTGCTTTGTGTGGGTTAGCAGGGTCTACAAAGGGCCAGCTTAGCCGGATCCTGACTAATTGTGTGCCCGGGTCTGGTGCAGTGCCTGCTGGGTCCCCGGGTTGGGATGTTGTAGCCCAGGGCTGCTGCTGCCCCCCTCTTCATGCCTGGTGTGCCTCGTTATACAGGTGCCTGTGGTGCTTACTGGCGGGTTGGGTGTAAGGTGCTGCTTTCGGCCCTGTGAGACTTGCTGGCCTAGAGCCTGATCCTGCAGCGGAACTGCCAGGTCGCAGTGACTACAGCGAGGAGGACTTTGAGGAGGTTACCAGCCTCTCTTCTGAGCGGAGCGACGTGAGCGACTTCTGGGACATCATACATCATCAGAGTCGATTCCCACGTTCCGGGGTCATGATGCCACGGAACTTCGGCAGTTCAAGCGAGATCACACGTGTTACATTGTCAGGGTGCATCTGCATGTGAAGGGCAACATTGTGCCGTGCAAGCAGCTGGTGATGGCCGTAGCCGGTCTGGAGGAGAAGGCGCTGAGCATCTACAAGCAGCGCAAGCTCGACATCATAACAATTGAGGAGGATGACATGATGGACAAGTTCTGGGAGGTGATGCAGTAGGAGTTCGGTGAGCCCGTGCCACACGAGCCTGAGCGCTTCCGTCGGCTGGCCATGGGAGTCAACGACAATGGCCAGGAGATCAATGAGGATCCCCGGACGTTCGGCCACCGATCTCTGCGCCACTACGAGGTCGTCAAGAAGCACATCGGCATCGATGATGCCAAGGAAATTTACCTGGAGGCGCTGTCCGTGGCCATTGCTGCACTGTGGTGTGACAGGAGGTCAGCGTATAAGCACTGCACGGCTGATCCATGGGCGTGTTCCCTTTGGGGAGCGGCGTGTGTGGTGTGGGGCTGGGGCTCGCCGCTGTCTAGGGCTTGTCGCTGGTGTTCGTGCGTTTAGGGGTCAAGGGAGCTGTGCTTCTGCTGCGGCCCCTTGTCCATTTGTAATGCTCCTTCTCTAAGTCTGGACTGAGGGGTAGATCCCCCAACAAACATGCAGGAGATACAATACTTTCAAGGTCCCAGAGTGTAGCCCCAGAGTGTAGTCCCAAATAGGAGGTCATCAGAATTGCTGAGTTGAGGGATGCAAGCAGTTTACAATGTAGCAGTGCTGATAGGCCAGAGATGCCTTACACCTTATTGGTGCGTGCTCAGACATGATAGGCTCTGCTGGATCCATGGGCCAGTTGTCCATGGCTGTGACTGCACGGGGCACAAAGACAGAAGCACTGGCATGACCCCAGACGGGTTATGCCTTCAGACCCAAGATTGGGCCCGGGGCAGAGGTGGAGAGTGGATACCACGAATGGCCCCCCTTCCCCTGTACTGTGTCCTCATACTGCCCAGAGAGGGAAGACAAGAGGTATTTAACGGAGTCAGCCAGGGAAGCATCATGCTTGTGAGCCCATGCAGCATGCAACTTGTCAGCCATCGCAGGGGTGCAACTTTTCAGCCACAGCACGCAGGGGTGCAGTTGTGCGCAGGCTCCCAGCTGTTGTGCTCAGCAGGATACCCAACTCACTTCACCAGATACTTGTGGGTGGTATCCTTGCACCCAGCCTTGCCAACCCGCCGGCACCAGTACAACAGGATACACTTAACTGTAAAGAGCGGTACACCAGGATACACTCAACGGTAAAGAGGCTTGACTTTTATCCATGTGATGGGACCAGGGGAGGCAACAACAGTGTCAGTAGCTGGCAGGTAGGGCCAAACAAGCCCCACATGGGAGGTAGGGTGGATACTTCTTGTGATGCATAGTGTTGCATTACAGCGGCCAGCCCCAACTATGCTCCCCACTAGGATTGAGAGCGCCTGGCCGGCCCACACCAAGCCCTGCTGAAACCCGCCTCCCGTTGCCAACCGCCCATATTGAGGATGACCTAGTGGCCGTAGTGGATGATGACATGGCAGCAGGCAGCTGCAGCTGAACAGCGGCCATTCCTACCATCGTCCCACAGGAATGGTCCCATCCACCCAGCGCAGTAGCAACTTGCGGGGCCCTTGAGCCAGCAAACACAAACGATCAAGACCACGGGAGCGGTTCCAGAGCCCCGGGCGGCAAGGTGCA
>BDDC01000071.1:71007-104148 GCA_001662425.1 Chlamydomonas sphaeroides | reverse complement strand
AAACCTCCCCAGCTGCGCATGGGTGCATGGCTTGCCCCAAAAGAGGCCACCCAGACCAGACGCACACCATTTGTCATTATGCGGTTGTAGCTGGGACTATTCAAGGGGTCTCGGGCACACCGAATCTCTGTGCCTCCACCCCACGGGCCAGACATAGCCATCCGAACTGTCTGAAACGGCAGGCAGGACTGTATCTCTTAACGTATGCCGCCACTAAGGCATGCTGCCGCTGCTGTCACTCTAGCTGTGTCGCGGCTGCTTGCGGCCGCCGCCACCACCCCCGCGTCCTCCGCCACAATCACGAAGTACGTGCGGGCAAGCTCTACCGCGGTGACGTGAAGCCACATGAGCAGCCACACTGCGCCCGAAACCACTTCACGGAACCTCGGCAAAAGGCAGTTGCCCACGACGGCATGCCAGGTTGTTTTCACAGTGCCTGCGTGGCATGGGGAGGGCGACAAGGTTGCCCGCGTGAAGCCATGGAGCCAGAGTGATGCCACCCAAACTACAGGTCTGTGAGCATTCATCGAAGCCGGAGTCCTTCTTGCCATCTACACCGACCTAAATCTCCCAAGGCCCTCGCGGCCGGCGGCGCAGATGCTCCGCCGGCCGCGCGAGCTGCATGTCTGTTGCGGCGGTGCACCGCGCACGGTGACAAGTAAGAGAGGGTTGCGTTTCAAGTTTACAAATGAGCTCTGCAGCCAACTTCAGGTTGGGGTAACTTCAGGTAACAAACTGGGAGCGAGGTCATTGTGCCACGATCACCATCCTGGCTGCCGCCCAGGCCCAGCTCACCTTCCCTGCTCAGCTACCGCCATAAGCAGGCAAAACGACAAGCAGCATCGTGCTGAATAGCACCCAACTTAACGCAAATACGGCAAGGGTCCCCGGGAGGCGCTTTTGACGTGATTGCACATGCTTCCGCCCCGGTTCCTACGGAACAAGCCAACCTAGTTGACGGTGCTGCCGCCCACATCGCCGCCTCCACCAAGGCCTCTCCCCGCCCCGGCTCACACTCCCAGGCGTCCAGCGGCGACCATATATATGCATGCTCAGCATCACAGCAGTACGAACGAACCGCACAGCGTGTAGCATGGTAGGCAGTGGGCGAGGGTGGGCCGTGCCTCCTCGGGCGCCCACCCCACTCGGTCGACAGCTAGCAACAGAAAAACCGGAAAACGCGAACGAAAGCCACGCCACGCAGGGCAGGCATCCTCGAGCCGGGCCATCTTGCTAGCAACGAGAGCGAGGTTCACACGGCACCATCTGCCCCTCGGCCTGCCTAGGCCCTAGGCCCTGGACGGACGTGTCTCGGCATCATCGCACGCGCCACATATCGATGGTCGCTAGCGATCGGCATTGCTCTGCCGTGCCGTAGCTCCCCGCATCCACGCAGTGCAGGGCCTTGTGTACAGGCCCAGCTAGGCCTCGTCCTCCATTGCGCCCCGGCGGCGCATGGTGTAGAGGTCGGCGCCGGGGGGCGGGGTCACCCAACGCACGGCGCCGGGGGGCGTGGTGGGCAGCCGCGCGAGGGAGAAGTCGTTCAGGTCGCTGCCAATGTAGATGCAGGTGTAGGCGAAGGCGGGGTTGGGGTTGGCGGCGGCGTTCTGGTAGGCGGGGCCCTGGCAGCCGGGGTGAGGGCGCGGCGGGATTGTACCGAAGAGGTTACGTACATGTTTGCAGTAAATAGGAAGAACGAAGTCAATAACTAGTGTCCGAGCGAGGTCAGGAACTACGTGTGGTGGTGGGTGGAAGGGTGGGGTGGGTCGTGCGATGGGGTTCTGGGCGGAAAATCTTGCGTTTCTTGGGGCTGACTTCGGGCTGACCACTTGTGCCATCAGATAACATGCCACACGTCTGCAAGCCTGCATGGCCCCGACCGTTTCTTCGTACGCCCGCCCCAGTGCGTACGAAAGGATGACGGTCCGCCAACGAACTCCATCCGTGTCGCTCGCTGCCGTACATACCAGGAAGGCCTGGCCCATGAGGTTGCACTTGGTGCCGCTCGTCATAAAGTACCAGCAGGACGAGCTGCAGGGGGTGTACGGCAGTCGTACGGGCATGCATGCGCCATTCAATTGCAAATACCCGTGCAGGCAGGGGAAGGCAGGGGCAGAGATGAACGTGCGCCAGACGGGCAGCCACAGCTGCAACAACACACGCGGAGCTCGCGACAGCGTGCCAGTTGACGTTTAAATAGAACCGCGCCCCGCAGCCGGACTCCCAGCTCCTACGCCAGCATGAGCTCGTGTCGCATGCTGTCGCCGTAAACCCGTATGCCTGTATGCTTGTGACGCCGTAGACGCTCACTCGCTAACGCAGTCGGCCTCGCAGCGGGTAATGGACGCGTCGTACGGATTGTACAGCAACTGGCCGGGGATGACTGTGTTACGCAGGCACAGGTACGGCCCTGCGAAGGGAGGGAGGGTTCCTTTCACTGACTTCCACACTGGTTCTACAATAAAAGGGTGGGAGGGCGCACAGCGGGGCAAGCGGCGGGCAGCGTGGCGACGGCAGCGCCGAGCCACGTGGCGGCAGAAGGCCATACCACACGGCAACAGCGGCATGGCAGGGGGGCGTCGTCGCGTTGCAGCCAAGCAGCCCCGGTGCATAGCGGGCCTTCCTAGCTAGCCTAGCTAGGACCGGACCCTGACGGATGCACCCAACCGATTACGGTGATGCTGGGAGGTTCGCTTGCTCACCGTTGTTGGGCTCCGTGAAGCAGGCTCGGTCGATGGTGTCGTTGAAGCCGTTAGCGCCCTCGCGGCCCACCAGCGGGTTGGAGCGCAGGATGCACCTGGGCGGGCGGTTGGGGCAGGTGCCAAGAGGGCATGGGTATGGGGAGCCGGGCTTCTGGGAGCCGGGGACAAAGAGCATGGCATGCATGTATGGAGAAAGGAGGCGGTTACACAGCATGCGTTGGGGTGTGGCGGCAACGTGCCCTCGCGCTGGGCAGCTGCCGGGCGGGCCCTGCGATGCGAACGCCTGGTCGCCACGTCCTCCTCCTGCTGTCGCAGTTACCAAACCGCGGCCGGGGTAAGGGACCCTGCCCGGTGCCGCCAGCTCGTCCCACAAACCGCGGGGCTGGCGCAGGCGCCTGACGCCAGCCCGCCAACCACGGAGCGGACAGCCGAGCCCGCCCAGCACTGCACGCGCCGCAGCCCGACGCGAACCCAACCGCCGGCGCTGCCCCCAGCCACCCACCTGCGCGTGAGCGACTGGTGGATAGCGACGCCGCAGTCGAGGTTGAGGTTGCAAGCGCGCTGGCAGTCGGCCATGGTCATGACGTCCGTGATGACGTCTAGGGGGTCCCCGGCCACGTCAATGGACCCGAAGCAACCGTACAACTGGTCCAGCGGCGGTGCAAAGTCGACTGAGGGTGGGCACCGGGCGTCGTGGGGTTGGGTGCTGGCGGGGATGCGCCGAGCCCGCTTTTGCGCGTCACGAAGCGAGCATGCCCCGCTTAACCACCCATCCATCCGCCGCCACCGCACTCACCATCGTACTCGTACATGCTGAAGTACGCTGCGGGTGTACGTCACAGGCCGGCGTACGGCACAGGGCGGCAGGGGACGGGGCGCATTGTATCCAGGGGGTCTGTGTAGCTGCCCGGTGGCCGGTGCACGGCGTGAGGTACCGCCGGCGGCAGCGAACACGAGCAGAGCCTTGCCAGCAGCGCAACCACGGCCCGGGCCCCCAGCAAGCAGCCGGCACCCAGCCGGGGCCCCAGGCCGCACCTCCGGCCGGCTGCGCCTCATCGCACTCGCTGGTGGCCGTCCGGAAGCGGCACACCTTGACCGTCATGCGGGATCCGTTGTTGGAGGCGGCTGCACGAGGGCGGCAGGGGTCGAGGCAAGGAGGGAGGTGCGCGTGTGCGTGTGGGGCGAGCGAGGGGGAAACCGGCAGGACCAAGCAGGGCCCAGGGCGACGGCAGCGAGGCCGGGTTTGCTGGCCATAGGGCGGCGCACACGGCTGCGGACTGCAGAGCTCATCAGCACCAGGGCGGCTGCCGCACGGGGCAGCGTGGGGCCTGGATGGGCTCCCGACACGCAGGGGCGCCGGCAGGCAGGAGCGGGTGCCAGGCCCGGCCCCAGCGAGGATACACAGCGTCCGCACGCAAGCCCAAAGCACGCCCAACGCACCCAGCGTGCGCACGGCCAGCTTGAAGTCGGGCAGGTCGATGGAGCTCCAGGGGGGCAGGGCGGCCAGGATGGTGGGCCGCGGCTCGCCAGAGGCCTGCGGGGTTTGGGGTTTGGGGTTGGCGTGTGCGTGTGCGCACGTTGGGAGAGGGCGAGGGAGAGGGCGCCGGCGTGCTTGCCAGCAGCATGCCGCATGGCGTTCGTGCGCCTGGGTGCAAGGTGGGCGTTGGTGGGCGGATGGGCTGCGAGCGGCGAGCAGCCGAGCGCCGCAGCATGTGATGCGGTGTTGCGGTGCCGTGTGTTCATTTGTATGTTGAAGTAACACGCCGTGTGTGTGTCTTCAGGTGTACAGGAGAAAGAACCCCACACGCGGCACAGCATGCCCCCGGTAGAGTGGCGCGTCGGCCGTGCGCAGAGGGAATGCGTTTAGATGCGCCAGTGCGGAGGCGAGGCCCAGCCTGCCCTGGGTGGAGTGGCGTGTCGGCCGTGCGGAGAGGGAATGCAGTTCACTGCGCCAGAGCGGAAGCGAAGCCGTGCGTGTGTGTATCTGTGTGTGTGTGTGGGCAGCGCTGCAGCTGTAGCGCCAGGGCACACGCACCAGAAAGTTGTTGTCGATGCGAGCGATGGCGCTGTGGATGGATACCTGTACGGCAAGGGTACGGCGGCGGGTGCGGCACTGTAATGTACGGCAGCCGACGCACGCCGTCTCAATAAAGGGTCATTGGCCGAGCCAAGCGCGCTGTGGGCCCCGGGGGACCGTTATCGCCGCAGCCTACGGCCAGCTAGCGCAAGTGCCGGCCAGCCAGCGCCAGCGAGTGGCGCGAGCATAGGAATGAGCGCACAGCGCGCTTGTCGCACACCTTCTTGTCGAACTGCTTTAGCAGGTCCTTGTCGCCGCTGCCCCGGGCGCGCAGCGAGACGTATACGTTCCTGCGCCCCCAGCGGCAGTGCGAGGCAGGCAGGCAGAGCTGAGTGGGTCGCAGCTTGGAGCCACTGTCCGGCCCTGTACGTCAACGGGCGTACGACGACCTGTACGGCAGCGCGCGGCGCAGTACCTGGTGTACGGCTTTTCGCCGTTGGTGCCCGTCATCCAGGTGGGCCGGATCTTGACGTACGCGCCCGTGGGCCCCAGGTATGTGGCGGGCAGGTCGTACGTCTTGATGACGCCGGCGGGGAGGTTGGTGGCGTCGAGAGTGGCGATTGGTGAGGCCCAGCCCAGGCGCCACAGCTCGGGTGCCGAGGGGCAGGAGGGGCCGGAGCCCATGCTGTGATGGGGGCGATGGGAAGGGGATGGCGACAGGGCATGGGCACGATGCATGCAACCTAGCTGCCGCCACGGACACGCTGCCCCGCAATGTACAGATAGATGCGCGTGTGATTCCGCTGCCGTGTGCAATGCCGCCACTCAGCGCACCAGGTCGAGTAGTCGTCGTACTCGGTGTTGTTGCGCCAGCCGTGTACGACACCTGGCGGGATGTCGTACAGCGTGCAGACGGGTACGGCAGGTGCAACACGCACAGGCAGCTTGGGGAGGCGGCCGTGCGTGCGTCCTGCCGCGGCCGCGCCACTGCACTGAGCCGTGCAACGTGTGCGGCGCGCGCTGCAACGTGTCCCGTACACATATCTTGATTCCGTACTTCGTACGCACCGTAGTTGTGCAGGATCTCCTGCAGCACCGTGCCCTTGTTGTACAGGCCCTGCATGCACGCCGCGAGGGGCGCCGGGCGCATGCGGACTGCACGTCACGCGCGCAGCAGATCCGTACACCATCAGCACGACAGGCCCCAGATAGATTCACCAATCATGGCGCCGCCTATGCGCTCCTCCAATCCTCCCGACAACTGCGGCCCCAACCCGGCAGCTGGCGAGGCTCTACCACCTGCCTATAGTTGCGCAGCCGCCGTACTGCTAGCTGCACGGCAGCTGCGTGCGTGTGTCGCGGCCTGGCGGGGCTCCGCGCCGTACACGCTTGCCGTACCTGGGAGATGGGCGGCAGCCAGATGTGGACGTTCTCAATGTCGGCCAGGCCCAGCCAATTGCACTGGATGCCAGAGGGCATGATCATGCTGCCAGTGGGCAGTGAGGGATGAGGGCCGAGGGGCCGAGGCAGACGAGGCGCGGGGGTCATGAGTTGGTGCGGGCCGGGAGGGCACAGCACGCGAGCGTGGGGTGGGGTGGGCGCGCTGGCGGCTCAAGCAGGTCGGGGCTCGAGCAGCCCGCCAGTACCGCCCGCCAGCCAGCGCCCCTGCTCGCAAGCCTGCTGACGACCTGCATGCCCCTGCGAGCTAGCCGCACCCCGTAGCTCGCTTACGCGTAGTTTGTAAACTGCGTGTCGACGGCTGCGGCGGCGAGAGGAGGGCGGCAGGAGGCGCAGCATGAGGCCAACCACGTCGGGCCTCGGCGCGCGTCGTGCGCTTTTCAAAGGCCCCCTGCCGCCCTTGCGGCATAGGGCGGCGCGGGCCAGCGCCGAAGGGCCGGGCGCCGCACCTCCAGCGGCCAGCGCTGCTGCGGCCTGGTCTTGAGACTCACGCGCGATGCCAGAGGGCAACAGCAGGTTCTCGTGTGGCGCGTGCCGCTCCGAGGCCGGCGTTATGCGATGCGGGCACGCCTACTACGCTGGGCCGGTGCCTCACCGGCGCCGATCTGCCGCCGCGCCGCCGCCTTGGCCGCGATCGTGAGGTCGTCCACACCCCAGTTAGTGCACGAGCGGATGGCGCCGGTGCAGGGGATGGTCACGGCCAGGACCTGCAGCCGGCAGCACAGCACGGCGTACGGCACAGCACAGCA
The DNA here is from genome assembly GCA_001662425.1 of Chlamydomonas sphaeroides. Lineage (NCBI taxonomy): Eukaryota > Viridiplantae > Chlorophyta > Chlorophyceae > Chlamydomonadales > Chlamydomonadaceae > Chlamydomonas > Chlamydomonas sphaeroides. The sequence goes on along the minus strand of BDDC01000071.1, from coordinate 97,222 downwards.
CGACATGGCACAACATACCACGGCAGGGCACGGCCAGACGGCGCCTGACGCCTGATTGGAGCACGGCGGGATGGTGGGCCGGGCTACGTGCTGGGGATGCCGTGGTCACCGCCCAGCTCGGCCTCGCACAGCTTCTGGCCACAGCAGTAGGGCAGGGACAGGGTAGCCGCGCCGACACCCTACCCTCAAAGCACCCGTCCACGACCGTGCTCACCCTCGACTTGGATTGGTCGTACACCTGCATTCACGGCAAGATGGGTACGGCAATCCGTCAGCACGAAGGCCAACGCCTCGCCCTGCTGGGTGTCCAAGCTGCCGCGCTGCCGCACCCCGTACCCACCATCTTGCCGTACGAGCAGTTGCGCAGCGCGGTGGCGTGGCCGTTGGGTCCGAAGAACACGTTTTGCACGGTGGCCGGCTGCGCGGCGGCAGGCACGTTCGGGGTACGTAGGTGTTGTGAGACAGGTGCCTACCCTGCGCCGCGCCCCTAGCTACAACAGAGCAGGTCACGGGTGTATATCAGCAGCACGAGGTCGAGCCCGCAGATAGATATGCTGCAGCCGCGGCCGGGCAACAAGCATGCCCGGCGACAATCGACACACCAATCACGGCTGGCCGTGTTGCCCACCCACCGGCAGGTTGCCATGGGTGCAGGAGCCGCTGAGCGAGACCACCAGCACGAGCAGCCGCATCACAACATTGGACGAGGGCACGGGCGCAGCGGACCGGACCACCCCCAGGTCCGCCACAAGCGCGCAGCGGCGGTCGCCGGCTGTCAGCGGAGTGCAGGTCTGGGCGGAAGGCGGGTCGGGCGGCACAGGGGTAGGGGCAAGGGGGATGGGTGTGTGGGCAGCGCAAGTGGGGTGCCCGTGCAGTGTGGGGGCATGAGCGAGGGCATGGCATGCGCGGAAGGCGGGTTGGGCTGCGGCGCAGCAGTCCGTCGGAGGGCGGGCTGGGCGACAACAAGACGCGTGGGGCCGCATGGGCCGCTTGGCTCAGCCGCAGTGGCGGTCGGTGGGGTGTGTAGCCTCAAGGAAGGTAGCCAGAGTCTGCGGGACCAACGTCGGGCGAGCCAAAGACGCAGTCGAGGATCTCGAGAACCCAGGATCGGGTTCGTACCAGGGAAATGATTGACCCGTCCTTGATTGGCTCCCTGCCCTCGTCCACCGGCTGCTCCGGCAGGTAATAGGGCAGCTCGTCTTCCTCGTTGGTCAGCACGAAGACCAGCGACTTGTGGGTGTCGCGCGTGTTGAAGCGGCCCTGCGGCGTGAAGGCGACGGAGGGGACAGGCAGGCGACAGGGTGGCATGTTGGTACCGCACCGAGTGCGCGTGTGTGTGGGGGGGGTGCCGGCGCTGGGCCACGGGGGGAAGTAGCCCGGGGAGCGACAAGTAAGTTAGTTTTGTTCAGAATGGGTTGTGTGGAGCCCGCGCTGGGTGGGGCTTTTGCACCAGCAACGTGAGGCTGGGTTGCGCTTCCGGTCGCCGGCGGTGGGCGGGAGTGTCGGCCGCAGCGGCCGAGGGCGTGGCGTGAGTTGGTGGCTAGGGCGTACGTGCATCACGTACCAGGAGGGCGATGGGTTCGCCGAAGCGCGGCGGAGGCGCGCGGCGGGGCGGCGCGTAGATGGGACGGAAGGTGATGGCATCTACGCGGGTCGGGACGGGGAGATGCGCTAGGGGTTCAGCGATGCCGACTGAGCGGACAGGGGGCGTGCCCCGCAACGGTGCCGAACCCACCGCATAGCGGCACGCCGACTACGAGCAGAGCGACCAGCGCAACGGCAACGCCCATGTTGGCGATGGCAGCTGTCATGGCGCTTCGTGGCAACGACTGCCGCAAGCAGGGGAGGAAGTCAAGGGACAAACGAGTTGAGGTCGCTTGCGCATGAACACGCCCCACAATCAAGCGGGGGCCCGAACAAGGTCCAGTTCGCGTCGAAGATGCTGCATGGTATTGCTGCAGTGCGCTCCGGAAAGGATTAGTTTCCGGCAGGCAGCTGCACGCGACATGCAGACAGGCTGAGCGCGCCCTGCGTTATTGACACCGCGCGTTTTATGTGTCGTCATACGGCACACGTTGAGAGCCATCTAGTCATGAACGGCGGCTTACGGCGAAAATGAAGTCGCCTTCGCGCCAACCGTCCTAAGTTTGCGACACCGCCTGGGCACGGCGTGTAGCGCAGGTGTCTATGTCCGAATGCCCGCTAAGCTGCAGCGGTTAGGACGGCCCTCGATACCATGCATGTCATCTGGACGAGCCATGAATAATTAACAAACACGTCGGGCAAGGCAGCCTGCAGCCCAGTGCAGATTTTGACTGCTGCTGGTGGAGCATGTCGATAGCCGCCGCGCCGCCCAGGCCGGGCGGCTGCGGCTCGCCGGTGGCGGGTTGGCCGCGGCCCCGTCCTGGGCTCACGCTGCCGGTGGTCTCCTCCTCCGCCTCTTCCCGTCCGCGCGCCCTCTCTTGGATGTCTCAGGTACCCTCCACTGACTCCCACGCTGGACTGGCCGGTGGCCGCGGACGCGCAAAGTTGCCCAAGGCACACACTATTACCAGCGCCTATGGGCGGTGGGGTTAAGCTGGAATTCGCGATCCTCTGGCGCCTGACTTCCGGTCAAGCCCCGCGTTGGATCCAAGTTCCTGCCTCTGCCTCGGTGCATACGCGCTTACACCTTGCCCCACCTCCCAAGGCAGCGCCCCGCACTGAACCGCAAGCAGCCAGCCAGCCAGCGCCTGCTCCCCGCCGCTCACCCTGAGGGCCCCCACCCACCGCCACGCCCCCCAAACTCTATCCACGCTCCACCCTCACATATTCCATCCTCCGCCCTCATATCCTCCACCCTCCACCATCACATCCACTCATGCGTCTTGGCCCGCTTTGAGCCCCGCAGCGCCGCCACACCGCCGCCGCCGCCGAGGCCCGCGCCTGCGGTGGCGCCGCCCTGCGCCGCCACAGCGGTGGGGCCCACACTGAAGAGCAGCCCGCCGCCGCCACCGCCACCGACCAGACCGCCGCCGCTGCCAGCGCCACCGCCGGACCCGCGGAACATGCCGGCGACATCGGGCCCCGGCGTACCCGGCGGCGCCCGGAAGGGCGCGGAGCTCGGCAGCATGAGCGACATCGCCACGAAGGGCTGTTGCTGCGGGCCCGCCGAGGCATCGCCGCCGGCTGGCGCCGCCGCAGCGGCGGCGCCGAGCGGCTGCTGAGGCGGCGGCGCCTGCTGCTGGGGCGGCGGCGGCCCCGCTGCGCGCTGGCTGGGCAGCGGCACGACGCGGCACAGCAGTGGCGGCGGCTGGGTGCCGTGGAAGGGCAGCGAGGCGAGCGGCTGGTCGCTGGACGCCTGCTGGTGCAGCCCTGCCAGCACGCCGGTGGCGCCCTGCGGCGGGGGGCAGGCAGGCAGCAGGCACGGGTCATCGCTTGCAACAGCAGCTCTACCAATCGCCAACTTGCCACCCTGTGTTCACAAACAGGTACCTTAACACGGCCCGCGTGTGTTCATTCTTAATGACAGTATTAGAGTAACACGCAACGCGGGTAGTGACGCGTCGGTCGTGCGTAGCAGGCAAGCAGGGATGCGTCTCATGTGTGCTGGCCGCATGGTGAGCGCTGACAGCGCCCGCCAGCTGCAGCCTGCGGCGGCCCCCCATGGCCTCGAACTCGCTGTGCAAAGCTGGCGATCAGCAGCAGCAGCGCCCCGGCGGCCCCACGGCAGCGAGCGAGCGAGCGACCGCACCCAACCCCTGGGTCCCCACCTGCCCCGGCGCCGCCGCCAGCAGCTCCCCCAGCGGCGCCGTCAGCGGCTCCACGCCCGGCGGCGCCGGCACCACGGCCGCCTGCAGTGGCGCCGGCAGCGTCTCGCCGGCTGCGTCCAGCGTGAGCTGCAGCAGGTCCGACAGGGACGAGCGGGTCTGGCCGGCGGCCGCCAGCGCGGCCTGCTTGGCGTCCCACCTGAGGTGTGAGGGGGTAGGGCCGAGGGCGAGGGCGCAGGAAGAGAGAGGATGAGGGGCGTCGGCAGACAGGGGCAAACGGGCGATGCGGCATGTGTGTATATGATTGGGGCTCCGAGGCTGACGGCCGGGAGCGTGGGTTCGTGTCGTCCGCCCCCGCCTGCCCCCGCCTGGCCCCACCTCCGCCACGCCTGCAGCGCCTCCGGCACGCGGCCGCGCTGCAAGAAGAACAGCGGCAGCAGCTCCGCCCCCGGGCCGCCCGAGTCGCTGCGGTCGCCCAGCCACGACACCAGCACCGCCTCCTCTGCGGGACGAGCATGGGGATGGGGCCGCACCAGGCGGGCACAGGGCTGGGTCGGCATGCCGCGCCACCGCTAGGGGTTCCGTGTGGCGGTGTCCTTACAGGTGAAATACGGTTGTCACGCTGGACCTGCGCTTCCATACACACTCCCAAACGGGATACTAAACGTTCAGCTGCACCAACATGTTCTACAGATATCTATATAGGCGCCCAACCCTATCCATCGCACCCGTCGCGCTGAGCGGCAGCTGCGTCAGGCGGTGCAGCCAGCCACCGCCCGACGAGCCGGCGGCGACGCCCTTGGCGTCCTCCGCCGCCGCCCAGTTGCCCAGGTGAAGCAGCAGCGCCCGAGTGTGGGCCTGCAGCTCCGCCTCGGCGGCGGCGGCGCCTCCGCCCGGCGGCGCCGCGGCGGCGGCACGCTCGGCGAGGGCGGCGGTGTGCTGGCGGAGCAGCATGAAGGCCTCCGTCATGAGACCGCATCTGTGGGGGTTAGTTGGCACGTACCGAGGGGGTTGCACCGAGGGAGCAGCGAACTGGCAAAGCGACTCCGAATAGAAGTTAGCGAGGGACAGGACACGGAGAGGTACGACATGCGAGAGCCGTGGTGGTGTGCGGCCGGGCCGCGCGCGCGCCGCTGACGCCCCGCTCCGACCCGCTTGCAGTTGCTGGTCCGCGCCGGGGTCATCGGCCGCGGTAGGCCGCTCGGCACGACAGAGACGTCGGCAGCTGACACAACACACACAACACACTTACCTCGACCCTAAACAACACACGGATATTGCTCGTCTGGCATGAGATTGAGCACGGCCGCACCTGAGCCGGACGTCCATCAGCGCCGTCGCCTGCGCCAGGCTGGCAGCGGCCGGTGCGCCCCCAGAGCCCGCGCGGGCGCGGTCCACCGCCAGAGCGGCGTCGGGCCGGCCCAGCGCCAGCAGGGCCTGGAGGGCGGCGCGTGGTGGCGGGTTTAATGCCTGGGCCGCGGTACGGAAGCCTGCCAACCGTGCTCAGGAAACACGGGTGTCGATTGCATGGGCAACGCGTTTCAATGATGCACTCCCCGCCACGTGGCACTTGATTGTGGAGCCCTGCATCGTGTTACCCGCAATACCGCACGGCCGTATCCGGTTGGCCGTCGCCGTATCAACCGCGACGGGAACTGTACTAGTCGTACGACGCACCGCGATGAACTCGAAGGGTGTGGCGCCCGTGACGCACGACGGCAGCAGCGCGCAGGCGCGGGCCAGGCTGGGGTCGGGGCGGCCGGGCGCGTCTGTGGGGTGGAGAGAGAGGTGTGCAGCGCAGGGGTAGATGTAGGGGGCGTCTGTGTGGAGCGTGGAGGGCCCAAGGCCAGGTCCGGCAAGTAGGCGGGCCGGGCCGGCGCACAGCGCGGCGCGCCCCCGCTGTGCCTTCCTGGGCCCCCCACCGCCGGCCTCGGGCAGCGCTGAGACCCTCGGGACCCCCGCGCCCCCGACGCCCATCCGCCCCACCCGGCGCGGCGCAGTCGAGCAGAAAGGCGCACTGCCAGCAGCCCACGTCGCTGGGGTCCAGGCCGAAGCAGCGGCGCAGGTCTTCCAGCGCGCCCTCCAGCCGGGAGGGCGGCGGCGACGGCGGCGAGGAGGCCGAGGCCGAGGCCGAGGTGCCGGGTGCCGGGCTGTCGAGCAGGCCAGCGTCCTGACGGGCAGAGCGGCCGGGGACGTAGCAATGGTGTTACAAACGCGTCGGCAATCTCCGATGCAGAGGCTTAGGGAAGGGGCGGGGCCCTCATGCGACTCCGCACCGGTGAGCACTCGTGGCCCGGTTGGCGCGCCCTGCCCCGTTCATCAACCACCCTTGACCATCGAGCTGGCTTGCAGCTGTGTGGGCTTGCAGCTGTGTGGGCTTGCAGCTGTGTGGGACACGAACCCAAGGGCGCTCCTCCCCCCCTCCCCCCGGGCAACCGCGGGCTTGGGTGCCACATCCCTCCTGCTTGTACAGCAAGCTGCCTTGCGTCCGCGTGCTCCGTCCCCGGTTGTGCAGTACCAGGAACCCGACACACCCATCCCTGGAGCACGCCAGCCTGGCGCCCATGCATGCCGACACGAACCCAACGCCCTCCGCCCCCTCCTCCCCCTCCTCCCCCACCTGCACGTAGTAGGCCAGCGCCGCCAGCTTAGCGCCCAGCTGGCCCGGCCCCGGGTCTCGCGCCACCAGCAGCAGAGTGGTGAGCATGTGCGGCAGCGAGGAGGCGGGGTAGGCGCCCGACAGCGACAGCGCCTGGGGGGCGGGGGGCAAGGGTGAGAGGGAGGAAGGGGAGGGAGAGGTGAGGGAGAAGGGAGGGAGGGGGGAGGGGTGCGTCCGTGCGGCGGACCAGCCCGCAGGCGTCGAACCGTGTACACCCCACCCGCGCATTCGCGAGGCCGTTGAGCGGCTGTGGTCCGGGTGGCTCCCTAGCGCCCTGCAAGCCGCTCGTTGCGGTGTGCGCCAGCACCCCCAACGCAGCAGCGCGGCGGTGGTTGCGCCGGCCGCCAGGACATGACATGACAAGACATGATGAGACAAGACATGACATAATATGAATTGACATGACGATCGCCCATCCCCTCCCACACACCGCACCTGCAGCGCCGAGTCCAGGAACAGCGGCCGCGGCGCGGCGCGCTGCCGGCGGCCGTTGACGGCGCGGCTCCACTCGGCGTACGAGCCGTGTCGGCCCGCGCCGCCGCCGGGCGCCGCCAGGCCGTGTCGGGCGCACCAGTCCAGCGTCTGCGGGGCGGGAGGGGCGGGCAGGGGGCTTGTACCGAGGGGGCAGCGAACTAGGGGCGGTGAGGGGGTGCACGGCGTGGGAGAGCGGTGGTCGGCGTCTGGGTGCGTGTGAGATGCGTGAGCCAGGAGGCAGGAGGCGTCTGACGCAGGGAGGCCGCGCCGCGTGTGACGCATGCGGCGCCAGCTCGCGAGCGGCCGACGGAGCGGCAGCGGGCACGCCCAGCCGCTGCAGGCAGCGGGGCGCCGTGCCCTCCCGCCACACACATGCAGAGCCCGCCGACGGGAGGTCGCCAGCGTCCGCTGCAGCAGCAGCAGCAGCAGCGCTCCGCGCCGCCGACGCGCGGCAGGACGCCGGAGCGGCGGGCGTGCGAGCTCAAGAAATGCACGGCCCCTTCCGGCGTTGGGCTGACAGCAACAGCAGGCAGCTTCTTCGGGTCCATGCCTTGACGCACCAATGATCCTGTCGCTCCTGCCCACGACGCCCATGCCCCCCCTCCCTCGCAACAAGCGCAAGCGCTGGTGCGGCCCGGGGGCCCAGGGCCGCTCACCGTGAAGGCCTGCTCCAGCAGCAGCGCCTGCCGCAGCTCGGCCTTGACCGACAGCCTGAGGCAGGGGACGGGAGACGGATGCCCATGACCCTTGGAGTGTCTGGAGCCGCCGGCAAACCCAGCCCCGAAGCGCACCCCTCCCTGCCCCCAGCGCGTCGGCGCCGCCGGCGCCGCCGGTGACCCTGCCCCGCTGGCGCGACTCACCGGTCCTCGCCGCCGCCCGCCGCCGCCGCCACAGCGCCAGCGCCGGGCCCGGCGGCGGCCAGGGTGTTTGCCCGGATGCGCTCGAGGGCGCGCAGGACGGCGGTGAGCATGCGGCACCGCGACAGCTGCTGCTGCAGCTGCTCAGCTGCGAAGGATGCAAAGGTGGCCTCGGAGCCGAGCGCGCTCGTCGCAGCCTGCTCGGCGCGCTGCAAGCTGGCCTGCGCCCAGGCCTTGACGAAGGAGCCGTCCAGCAGGTAGGCATCGAGCGGGTCGTTCGATGTCAGGTGGCGATCGGCGCACACGACCTCGACGTAGTCGAGAATCCAGCACCCCAGCCCGCCAGCGAGCGCTGCATCAAATACGGCGAGGTAGCGCTCGCGCGGCGTTGCGTCCGGGCCGGTCGCGGGGCAGAGCGCGGAGGCGACGCAGGCGCGGTGCAGCGCATCGAGCGTGCGGCTGCCGTCCTGGCGCCGCAGGTGAAGCTCCTTAAGGGGGGCGTTGGACAGAGCTGAGAGCGCTGCAACTGCATTGCCCGACATCGCTGGGGCGGGCGCCATAGCGGTGGGTGCCAGCGGCGGTTGGGGGAGGTGGGGCGGGGCGGGGGAAAGGGGGCCTACTGTGTCGCCATGCTTGAAGGAAGAGCCGTTGGTCTAGCTGCGAGCGTGCGTGATAAGCTACGCGTGAGGTATACCGTGTCACAGTGATGCCGTCAGCAGGGGCAGCAGTTCGGCGAAAACTGCAGATCGGCGCGCTTGGCGGGCACTGCACAGACCACACGACGCTGCAGTGTTACAGTAGCTTGCCCAGGGAGTACCACGCGTGCGGGCTAGTAAGTGGCACTTTCGCGCGGCCTCGGCTGTCCGAGCTTGCATGGGACTTTCCAATGCGACTCAACCCCGGCAGCCGAACAACCGGCGTCTAAACCCCAAGCCACTCTCTCTGTAATCATTGCAGTAACTGCACCCGTGTGGCCAATCCATAACCAAGGGCTGCTTGGGCGCGACAGAAGCAGTGGCAAGGGCTTAGTCGTCGGCGGCGCCGGCCGCCCCCCGGCCAAATGGGGAAGAAGCTTAAGAAGGTGCGCTGCATGTCGACAATAATAGCTGCCCATATGCACTCTGTGACGACGGCCGGCGGCCGACATGGCAGCGACGCGGCAGCGACGTCATTCCTCGAGCTTCGTCCCCTCCATTCTCGCCGCGCAGGGAAAGTCGGGGAATGCCGCGCAGTACATCACGCGGACGCAGGCTGTCCGCAAGCTGCAGCTGCGCCTGTCGGAGTTTAGGCGGCTATGCATCCTGAAGGGCGTGCACCCGCGCGAGCCGAAGAAGAAGCCTAAGGGCGCCAACAAGACCTACTACCACCTGAAGGATATCAACTGGCTCAACCATGAGCCGCTGCTGAACACCTTCAGGTGCGTCGCGCCGCCGGCTCGCCGCCTCGCCGCCATCCCCTCGCCGTCACACCCCGGTCCACCTCCTCGCCTCGCTTTCCCCTTTCTCACCACTAACCCCTCCTTCACCAACACTCGCATTAAGCCTGTGCCACCCCACCTGTTCCCAACCGCCACCTCAGGAACATCAAGGTGCACGACCGCAAGGTCCGCCGCGCCCGCGCCAAGCAGAATGCCGAGCTCGCGCGCCGGCTCAAGCAGCTGACGCCCACCTACCGCCTCGACCACCTGGTCAAGGAGCGGTGAGCAGCGGAGCACGTTTGGGGCCGCGTATTGTTGCGGTGCTACATGCGCGGCAGCACCTGCCCTGGTCGTTTGGTGGTGTGACCCCGCTGCCCCGTGCCCTGCCTGCTCCCTCGCGTCCCCTTTCCGCAGCTACCCTTCGTTCGTGGATGCACTCCGCGACTTGGATGACGGCCTGGCCATGGTGCACCTGTTCGCCACGCTGCCCGCCGAGTCCAAGTACGACATCCCGCCCAAGGTACGGCACCGTACCCCGCTTGGTGCCCAGCCCGACCCCCGCTGCCCTTGTTGGAGAGTCTGGGGCAGCTCCGCGGCCTTGCCGCCGCCGCCTGCTTACCCGCCCTCGCACCGCCGCTCCCCAGGCCGTGCACACCTCCCGGCGGCTGGCGCTCGAGTGGCAGGCGTACGTGGTCCGCGCGGGCTGCCTGCGCCGCGTGTTCGTGAGCGTCAAGGGCTACTACTTCCAGGCGGAGGTGCTTGGGCAGAGCGTCACGTGGCTGGTGCCGCACGCGCTGTCGCAGGTGGGGGGCGCGAGGGCGGCACGGCCCTGGGGTTCGGGCGTGGGCCGGTGTGGCCATGTGGGTCGGTGGGCCTGGGAAGGAGGGAGGGGCTGGGTCCGGAGGCGTGAAGGTGCTGCCGCTGACGGCTGCCCCTGCGTCGGTTGTCGTCGTCATCGCGCAGGTGCTCCCGCCCGACGTGGACTACAAGGTGATGCTGACGTTCCTCGAGTTTTACAACACGCTGTTGCAGTTCGTCAACTTCAAGCTCTACCACATGCTGGGGGTGAGGCCGGCTGGTATAGGGGGTTGGGGATAGCTTCGGATGAGCAAGAGCAGGCGGGATGTTAGGGAGCACACCGGGCACCTGGATGTAGGGCTCGTTCGGAAGCATTGGAGCACGCACACGCGCATACGAGGGAAGAGAGAGAGAGAGGCGCGCAGCGTCTGCTGCCGCGTGGTTGATGATACAACAAGTCCTGAGCTGCACACGCTCCCAGTTCCTGGGGGTAGCAGCTCCCTGATGAATTTACCATATGTCATAGTTACACTGACACGCCAGGGCCTGCGCGCCTCTCTCTCTCGTATCTCACTCTCCACGTTACGCATCGCCACCCCTTCGCACCGCACGCCGCCTCCGCAAACCCGCCTTGCGTGCCGTCCTCTCACCACCTACCGTCCCCCGACCTTCAACATCCCCTCGCTGCCAACAAACACGCAGCTGCGCTATCCGCCGCTGCTCGACAAGCGGCTGGAGGAGGCCGCCGCCGAGCTGGCCGGGATCATGAAGGACATTGCCGGCCTGCGTGACGTGGCCGAGGGCGACCGCCGGCAGGAGGCCAAGGCGGCCGGGGCTGAGGCTGCCGGCGCCGAGGCCGGCGAGGGCGGGGAGGAGATGAAGGCGCGCATCGACAGCCTCCAGACGCGGCTGCGGGAGCTGGTGGGGCAGGAGGGCGAGGACGCCGAGGGGCAGGACGCCGGCAGCGAGGAGCCCGAGGAGGTGGACAGCGAGGCGGATGGGGACGACGATGACGACGAGCCGATCTTCGACACGGGCAGCGGCGACGAGGACGACGATGACGAGGAGGAGGACGAGGAGGAGGAGCAGCGGCGGCCCGATGGGCGGCCGCTGCGCTCGGCGGCGGGCGAGCTGGACGCGGCGGCGCGCAGCGGCGGGCGGCCGTCGACGTCGGCGGCGGCACTGCTAGGCGACGATGACGATGACGACCAGGACGACGACGAGGACGAGGGTGAGCAAGCGCGGCGGCGGTGACGTTGGTGTCTGTGCCGAAGCCCGCCGCCTGACATCTGGCTAGGTTGAAGACACCGTCGCAACTACTCTGCCGCTAGCGACCAGTGTTGAACAGGGATCCTGATAGACGAGCACCTACTCAGCTGCTGTTGTGCTGCCACCGCAGGCCGTGTCGCAGACGCTGACGTGGACGCGGGCACGCGCGCCGCCGGCGGCGCGCTGGGCCCCGGCATTGACCCCTCTGACGAGGCGGCCGTGTGCGCGTCGCTTTTCCGCGGGCGCGTGTTCTTCCTGGGCCGTGAGGTGCCACGGGAGCCGCTCATGCTGGTCATCCGGGCCTTCGGCGGCGTGGCGGCGTGGGACGGCGAGGGCTCTCCGTACGACGAGACGAACGAGGCCATCACACACCAGGTGGGGGCGCACGGAGGGGTCCCTACGTGTGTTTTGACACGCGTTGCCTTTGTACGGCAGTCTGTACGGCACCTACATAAGCCATGGCAATGGGGCGACGTCGGGCGCTCCTGTTCGGCACAAGCCGCGTGCATCACGCCCCGCCCCCCTCTGCTCCCTCTGCTACTTCAGGTCGTGGACCGGCCGAAGCAGGGCCACCGCTTCCTGTCGCGCTGCTACGTGCAGCCGCAGTGGGTGTTTGACTCCGCCAACTTCCGCGTGCTGCTGGACACGGAGCTGTACACGCCCGGGTCTGTGCCGCCGCCGCACCTGAGCCCCTTTGTGGCGGACGGTGACGACGACGGCTACACGCCCGACTTCGCCAAGGCCATAAAGCGCCTGCAGGTGCGCGGTTTGCGTGCTTGTTGTTGTTGTTGTTGTCGAGGCGCAACGTGCTATGGTTACCGGTAGAAGAGCGTGGCTGGGTCTGTGCGCATGTGCATCGAGCAGCGTTGGGTGCGGCATCCAACTCCGTCCCTCTGGGCACGCACCCGCACCCACCATGTGCGAAGGATGCGAATCGGGACGCGAGGACAGGGACGGTCCCTATCCGGCCTTCCCGCCTTTTGTGGCGGGCGGGTCACTTAAGGGCCCCACAGCTCTATCTCTCTCCACCTACCACCTCACCCTCCACCATATGTCTCGGCCACCTGGCCCGGCTCTCTAGCCCCACGAACCCCACCGCCCCCATCCGCCCCTCTCACCGTCTGACCACTTCCCGCGCGCCCACTGTCCTTGCCCGACAGGACGCGGCTCACGCCGCGCGCCTCCGTGCCGCCGGCCTCACGCTCCGAGGCGCCGACGGCTCCGAGTTCGTCGGTGAGGGCGCCGCCGCCGGTGCCGATGACGCCGCCGGCGACGGCGCCGCCGCCGCCGAGGACCTCGAAGGCGCCGCCAAGGTCTACGCCTCTGAACTGGCCAAGGAGGTGCGGCAGGCCGGCCGCAAGCGCGCCGCCGACGAGGCCGAGGCCTCTGAGGAGGAGGACGAGGGCGAGGAGGGCGCCTCCGAAGAGGAGGAGGAGGAGCCGGCGCCGGCCAAGGCCAAGGGCAAGCGCGGCGCTGCCAAGGCCGAGGAGGAGGAGGAGAAGGCCATGGCCGACATCATGATGCCGCGCAAGACGCGCAAGATGTACAACAACATGGTTGCCAAGGAGGCGGCCAAGCAGGAGCGCGCTGCGACGCTCGAGTCCAAGAAGGCCAAGCTCGCGAAGGCCGGCGCCGCGGGGCCGGCGGGGCAGGCCAAGGCGGGCGCCGCGGCGTCGGCGGGCAAGCGCCAGCGGCGGTAGCGCTGCGAGGCGGCGGCGGTGGGCCTTGCGCTCGCTTGCCTTAGCGATTAGGTACTTGAGGGACGGAGCGCTGCGGGTCGAGGTGGCTGCGGGCGAGGATAGGGTCTGCCATGGTCTGTTGCGCCGGCGCCCCTACACCGCGCCGCGGCCCCGGGCCTGTGCGTGAAGCGCAGGACGAGGCACTTGGTTGACTTGCCGTGGGATAGGAGTAGGATGACAGGACAACAGTGACGCTGACTTGACTACTCTAGTGAGGCATGTGACGCGAGCGAGAGCGACAGCGCAGGATGATGACTAGGCTGTGGTGGCGGTGCTCGGAGCCTGACGGGGCCGAGGTGCATGCGATGAGGCGAGGCGCTCAGGCGACTCGTGAGAGGTTCTGCAGCGGCCGGCGTGTGCTGATCTGCCGGTCTGTCTGTAACCCATTGGTTAGATTCGTCATCGCTTGCACCTGCACTCCCTGCGCGGGGCTCTCGAGCTGCGATCGCATGTCAGCCCTTGCCAGGCCAGGCGACACCGGCTTGTGGGAGCATTCCTGAACCCGCCCGTCCGGAACTGTCCGGAAGGAGCTTTGAGACGGGAGACGCTAATGTCAGGCCAGGGCAAAGAATGAATGAAGGTGCTTGTCGGGCGACCCAACGGGGGGACGGGGGCCCACTCATATTTCATAACTTCTCATTCCTGATGGCCCTTGCCGTGCCCTCGCCTTGTCGCCTTGGGCTCCAACCGCATGCCTTCGTGTGCATTGTGCCGTCGCCCAACAAGGCGACCCTTCCGGGCCCGCCGGCGCTGTTCCCGGCATCGGGCAGCGACTCCAGGCCTCAACTCCGGGCCTCCCAGCGACGCACCGCAGCCCCTTGCCCGCCTGCACGTGCAGCCCCTGCCGCCCCTCCTGCTGCCCCTCCGCGCAAGGTGCAGCACGCCCCGACCCCCATCCCGCCCTTCCGTACAGTCGCCTCTGCTGCCGCCCTGCCGAGCCTGCCACTATATGTGTCCAGACCCGACCTCAACGACAACAAGCACCGCCGCGCGCTGCCGCCCTCGCGCGCAGCGCCGCTGTCCACTTTCGCGCGCAAACGGTACCATGCGCGTCCCACGCGAGCCGCGCACTGCAAGCTCTGTGTGCACGCCGTACTGCTAGTGTACATATCATCAAGTAGCGGTACTTATGCGAACCGTGCGCCCACCAGACGAGAACGCCTATCACCAGTACCCCCCTCCTCCGTAGTTGCCGTACAGCCCGTCGCCGTACGAGGCGCCCATGAAGCTGCGCACCATGCCCGCCGCGAACGAGTCGCCGTCCGTGGTGCCCGCCTGCACCTGCGCGGCGGGTGGGAGGGGCGGGTGGTTGGGGCCCCGTCGTGGCTCGGAGCAGTGATGCCGGGCGATGCCGCATGTGTTCAGAAATAAGTATAAGTATAATAGAAAGACAAACGTGCATTCGTGGGTGCGTGCCAAGGGTCGCGGGTGCCGGCCTGCACGCTGCACCCGGTGGTTGTGTTTGGGGGGGCGGGGGGGCGGGCGGCGGTCAGGCACTGAGCCACGTGCAGGGGCGGCGCCGAGCCAGCCGTGACGGGCGAGCGGGGCCCTGCCTTGATGGCCTTGCGCTTCTTCATGAGCTTCTGCACGTCGTCGTAGGGAATCTGTGGGGGTTGGCGTATGGGGCAGCGCAGATGTTTGGCCAGCTCGTCCCACAGATGGTGCTGTTGGGAAGTTGATTCGGCCGACGGGACGACGCGAGAGGCAGGGACGCATGAGGGCCAGGTGAGCACACCCTCCGCTGCATGTTGGCTGATCAAGACAGCAATATGAGTTTACGGTAAATAACAACAACAATCGGCCCCAGCCCCCTCCAGCGGCACCTGCTGGTCCGTGAGGAACAGCCGCCGCAGCGCGGGTGCGGTGCCGGGCTCCTTGAGAAGCGGCTCGAGCGCCTTCTTGGTGAGACGGCCTGAGGTAGCGGTGGTAAGCGCAAGCGGGGGAGGAGGGACAGGTAAAAACGTGCGGACACAAGAACCAGGTAGCAATCTGGCGCACGGAGGCCGAGCATGCCTGCCGAGAGCGCGGCACGCGATGGGTGAGAGGTGCGGGTGAGAGGTCGCTCCCGGGTTGAAGGTCAGATCGCTCCATACCACCTCTTGCAGGGCTGCGCGGTGGGGCGCTCTCGCCAATGGTTGAACGACGGGCCTCTGCACCGTACAGCGCCGTACGCCGCACCTGAGGTGCGGTCGTGGCCGGTCACGTGCAGCTCATGCAGCTTGGTGAGGCGCTGCAGCACGTTGGTGAAGGCGGCGTTGGTGATGGCAGTGCACGACGCCAGCTGCAGCACCTCCAGGTTGGGGCAGCGGGCTGCAATGCGAGCCACAGCGGCATCTAGGGAGCGAGGGGGAGGGGTGCGGCAGGTGGGCAGAACGGCGTTGGCGCGGGGGCGCGATACGTGTTGCGTGCCGAGCATGAGCGCGCACCTGTGAGGTAAACGCCTTCCCGGTGTCGCTGTCGCCCAAGCGGATGCTGCGGAGCTGGCCTCCCACGGCGTCGAGTAGCGCAAAAATGTGTTGGTCTTTGATGCCGAAATCGCTTCCGAACGTCACCTCTCTGAGATTGCTCGTGTCCCCAGCAAGTAAGCCATCGAGGTCCGCAGGCTTATTCAGCATCACGTATGACGGCCCGTCGGTACGCTGCTTGCGCGGTTGCTGCTCCGCAGTCGCATCGGCGTCCGATGGGCGCTGCTGCTGGTCGAGTGCAACACTGTCCGCATCAGCGTTGGTATCGTTGGCCTGGATGGCGTCGACCTTTCGCTTCTTGTTGCGCGGCATGTCTGTCGCTACGCCGGGCGCCGCAGGCTAGAGTCCTAGTTCGTCTGTGTGTTCAGAAATAAGTATAAGTATAATAGTATTACAAAACCAACAAACCAACGTCTGTGTGTGCACCTGTATGCGCCTGTCAACCAGTGACTTACAGGGCAAACCGCGAACAATGCGCTTCAATCGGCCCCCTGTTTGACAACCGGACACCGTCGACACGCGACAGCTCGCAGCAGCTGGAAACTCAACTGACGTCCACCACCGCATGCACCGACGAGTTCCGATGCAGGTGAGGCTGTACCGCCACAACTCCGCAAGACACCCTCGTCCTTCGCACAGCGGCTTGTCGCCACGGCCGCCTACCCCCACGCAGCCCAGACATCCTGCAGACGCCTAACGTCAGCAAGCAGCTCCGCACCTCCTAACCTGCCAATGCACCGCCCTGCAGCCGACGACAGCTGCGGGGCGCTCGCCGCCAGCCCCCTGCCGACTGCTGCGACACCATCGCGCCAGCGGCCACGGCTCAAGCCTCGACGCCAGCGCAGCCTCCGCAGCTCCGTGGTCAGGGCCTGAGCCCGAGACTACCGGTAGCAGAGTGTAGCAGCCTACCGGAAGGGCCTCCTGCCACGGGCTTCAGTGCGCTGTGATGCCAGCTCCGCTGCGACCGCGGCCTGGTCCAACCGGGTGCCTACATGCAGCGACGCGGGCTGCTGGATCTACAGGCCCCGGCACCGCAGGTAACAATTGACAACTCGGCAACGCAACGCGCTGCTTGCCGCCCGCCTGACCGACTGAGGGCAGCGCGGAGAGCCCGCGGCCCCTCACGCGTCCGGCCTGAACGCGGCCCGGAGGCCCTCCGCGTGCTGCTCATAGAACGCCTTGACGCCCGGTTCGGAGGCGATCTTGTTGCGGTGCGCCTTGAGGGCGGGGTACTCGTCGAGCAGGGTCTTGGGCACACCTGGAGAGCAGGGTGCACGGCTCATGCGGGAGCCGTAGGACAGCAAGGCGATGAAGCGTGACGGTGGGGGAAGAAGGCCGGATAGTGTAGGGGAGGGGCGGGATGGGAAACGACTCCCAAGGGAGACAACTTTTTGCAGGAGGCATGAACGGTGAAAGAGGTTCCCCGTTCGTAACCTAAGCCGCAAGCGGCCCCTGCCACCAGCACAGGAA
This sequence comes from Chlamydomonas sphaeroides, assembly GCA_001662425.1. Classification (NCBI taxonomy): domain Eukaryota; kingdom Viridiplantae; phylum Chlorophyta; class Chlorophyceae; order Chlamydomonadales; family Chlamydomonadaceae; genus Chlamydomonas; species Chlamydomonas sphaeroides. The sequence goes on along the minus strand of BDDC01000071.1, from coordinate 80,325 downwards.
GTAACGCCGCGAGGATCGTTGACAAATACAGCACCCATGAGGGGTGTGCCGCGGCCGCTACGCAAGGGAACAGCTGCAGCCTCTTCCCCTGTCTCAGGTCTGTAGGCTCCTCAGCGCTTCTATCCGCCTATCCCACATACCCCTTAGATACCGGCCCAACTGGCTCGGGTCGGAACTCGGAGGTAGTGCGTTTGGCTCCAGGTCTGCGTTTGACGTCCCACCCGGCAACGCACCCGGCAGGAAGCCGCTGATGAAGAGTGACAGGTTTGTGAACAGCGCCAGGTCGCCATAGCTGAGGCGCGGGCCGGACACGTAACCGCCGGAGGCCAGCACCGGCTCCTGGGGTGGGGGGGTGGGGGGGGGGTATGGAGGCAGGGGATAAGATGGAAGGGGAGCCGTTGCATGGCATCGGGCCGGTGCTGGCTTGTGGGTGTTCGGCGCCTCGCCTGCAAAACAACGCAGTGTGTCGGCCAGTGCGGCCTCCAGCAGCCAGGTTCACCCCCGCCCGGCAGGACCCCCGGTCACCAGGCTCTTGTCCCACAGCCGCAGGAACTCGGCGGCCCGGCCCTTCGTCATGATCTCGGCGAACGCAGCCGCCTTCTCCTCGCCCTCCAGGCGATAGGCCGGCAGCAGCGCCTGGGGCCGGCCGGCACACCACGACCGTACGTAGCAGAAATGTAGAGGATTAAGAGGAGCGCAACCCTAAACACATTATTCTTGTCTCACAGCCCTACACGCAGTCCACGGTGGCCGGTGGTACAGCGCTTTTGGCTGTGAAGCGCAGCGGGGCGCGCAGCTCTGACATCGTTCCGTGGCTCCAATGTGTAGGCCCAAGGAGAGCAGTACATATATAAACATTGTCCCAATGTGAACCATTGTTCATACACGCACGCACCATCCAAACGTCCTGCAGCACCAGGTGAGGCTGACAGCGCAGCGCAGCCCAGGGTGTGCGGCAGGGAGAGGGAGGCAGGGGTCACTGGTGGCAGCCCGCCCGGCAAGAGGGCAGGCAGGCATGTCGCAGGCTGCCGGTTGCCGCAGCCCCAAACCATCTGACCCGTTGCTTGCATCAGGAGGCCTCCTGGCTGGCATAGCAGCGGCTACAGCCCCAATGGTCACCAGCCAGCGGCCAGTCGCGGTGCCACGGCCTCCACCCTCCCATACGCATGCACCTGGTCCGCCAGTGCCGCCTGGAAGGGGTCCTCCGGGTACAGCCCAGCCAGCTTGGCCACGTAGCGGTCTGTGGGAGTGAGGGGCATGCAGGCGAGGGGGGCGAGGCCAACCTTCCTCCCGCACCGCCTTGGGTATACGCAACCTGCCCAGGCCTGAGAGCGGCTAGCGTTCGGAGGAACGTGCGAGAGCAAGCCATGCAAGGGACATAGTCGGTGCTGCTGGATGAGGACAAGCCTCGGCTCCACTGCCGCCGGCCCACCCTCGCCGCCAAGCATTGCGCTGCAGCCGTTATTGCTGGTCGGGGGACAGGGCGCGAAGGGGGCTCCGGCCCCCTGGTCGCCCTACATACGTCCTCAGATCACGGCGGGTCAAGCCCGCTGTACCTCGAACGTACCTCGAACGTTGCTCATGCCGCGGAGGTGGCTGGGCGGCCCCCATGCAGCCTGATCCCCTGTCACCTTTCCCCACTCCGCCACCCGGCCCCACCAATGGCCCCCATCTGCGGTAGCATGCGGCCGTCGCCGAACTCCAGCACAGGGACCTGAGGGCGGAGAGTGACGGGGGTAGGGGATGGGCAGGGGCGCGTGCAGTCCAGAGGGCCGGATGATGCGCCGCCACCGCTGCCTGCCAGCCCACCCCAGCCCTGCCCCCAGCCCGCCACCCGGTCACCCGGCCACATTCCACCTGGTGGTAGGGGAACTTGGTCTTGTGTTGCGGCCAGCTGCTGTCCATCTCATACGTCACGTCCTGGGGCAGGGCCGCAGCCGGGCGGGAGACGGCAGGAGGGCGGCGGCAAGGGGCAGACGTTACGCGAGCGGGCGGCCGGGGGTACAGCGGGCGGCGGCAAGGCGGCCGGCGATGTGCCAGGGCAGCGCGGCGGATAGGGCAGCGGCGAGGGGCTGGCGCCGAACGTAGCCGGGGGCAGTTCGAAGCGCTGTGGCAGCGCGGCAGAGCGGGCAGACCCATGGGTCAACTGAGTGCTGGGCCCCCTACGAGCCAGGGCGGCCTCCGGCTGCCAGTCGGCCATGCATCTTTTCGCGCACCTCGTAGGGGATGCCCGCCATGGTCAGCATCAGGCGGGCCGTCTCGGCGCGGCCGGGGATGTTGAAATAGTGCAGGCGAAGGCCCTGCCGCGGGACGGACGGGAGGGACGGTGGCAGGGCGAGCGGCAGGCTCCCAAGCAGAGGCTGGGGCCTGGCGATCAAGCAGGCAGTGGACAGCACCTGAGGTGCGGGGCTCGTGGCGCCAACAGCTGCAGCGGTGGAGCTCGCCATCGTGGACTGTGCGTCGGTTCAGGTCGGTTCTCAGGCTGCGGTGCGCGGCGTGTGCGGGGCGCAGCTGCGGCGTTGCAGCAAACGGCAAGCACCGATATACAGGACACGCCCTTTCGCGTTATTAGCCGCAGACGTGCGACCGAGGCGGATGAGCACAGGAGGACGAGCGACCGCCTGGACGAGTGACCTTGAGCGACCTTGAACCCCAGGACGGGAGCGACACACACAGCCCTACAAGTTCGGCCCTTAAGGTTGAACACACAGTTGGCTACTTTGTGTGACCGGGAGCTGCGAAGGCTGCCATCGGTGTGCCGGGTCGGGCCAGGGGAGTTACGGGGAGTCACGTGGGGCCGTGTGTTTTGTGTTCAATGTGTGTCTCCCGGAACCTGGCGCCTGCAGCGCGTCATCGGGCTGGCTTTTGGGGCTGTCCTAGCAGGCAGCCACGAATGCAGGCCAAGGCCCGCGGTGGCGTCGATGGGGCGCGCCTGGGCCACCGGGCGCAGGCGAGCGCTGCTGCTGGGGTAAGGGCGCACCGCGAGGGTGGAGCGCTGAGGCTGGGTGCTGCTGCGGGATGGGGCGCCGGGTTGCAGCGCCGCGTGGGGCGCCGAGGAAGACAGCTGGGCGGGGCCTCCCAACCCGCTACCGCCGGGGGGCAGCGCCGCCCGCTGAGGTCCAGGCGGCACGCCGCAGCTAACATCTTGTAAAAACGACAAACCCTGAGGTCAAGGCACGGGCTGTGCGGCTCCGGCATCCCTACCGCCTACAGCTCCCGGCCTCCGCCCCAGCCAGCCTCGTCCTGCGCCCCCTGCCCCGCCCCTGCCCCCGCCGCCGCCGCCGCCCACTCCTCGCCACCCCCCGCCGCCGCACCGCCAGCCCCACCGACTCCTCCTCCCGCCGCCGCCGCCCCCTCGCGAGCCGCCAGCCCTCCCAGCCACGACGCCAGCTGCCCCCACGCTCCCGCCCCTGCCGCTGCCCCTCCACCCCCACCGCCACTGGCTGCTGCCGTGGCCTTGTAGCCGGTCATGTGGGTCAGCTTGATGTACACCGCCATACCCGCCAGCAGCCCGCCCACCAGCAGCAGCACCAGGCAGGTGAAGCACAGGTTGCCGCCCGACCTGGGGGGGCGACCAGAGCGCCAGGGGCGGGAAGGGAGGAGCGAGGAGCGGGTCGGCAGGAGCGGGAGGCAGGAGCAGGTGGCAGGAGCGAGGAGCGGATCGGCGACTGAGCGCTTGCCCACGTTCCCTCCCACTCCTTCCCAGCACCGCGGCTCGCCGCCCGCAGCCCCCCGCACACCTCCCATATCCGCCCGCTCCCCTGCTGCAAAGACGCCCAGCGCAGCCCGCGCCGCCTGTACCCAGGCCCCCAAGGCCCTGACCCCACACGCCACGTGCCCTGGCGCACCGCTTGACCTGCTCGCCCGCCGTCGCCGCGTTCTTGCGCGTGGCCGCCAGGCTCGCGCCCAGCGCCGCGTCCGTGGCATCCAGCAGCCGCCCCCGGTCCGCCACCGCGCCCGACGCAGCCAGCGCGTTGCCCTTGAGCTGCGCCGCCAGCTCCGCCAGCTCGTCCGTCAGCAGCGCCTGTGCGGCCTCCGCCTCGCGCAGCCTGTGCGGGGCGGCCACACGGCGCGACGGCAATCACACCAGCCCTGCGCCAGCTCCGCCAGCCTCCGGCGGGCTGAGGGGCAGCAGGCCAATGGCCTAGGGGCCAGCGCGGCAGCAGGCCTGGGCCGGCAGGCGCCTGGCTGCCGGCCCCCCGCTGCCGGACCTGCGCCAGACGTGAAACTGCGCGTGCGCGCGCGGCCCTCGTCGCCGTTGCCGCGATCGCCCTTCGCAGGGGACGCCGGACGCCGGACGCCAGACAGCGGCACAGCGGAGCGGGAGCGGGTGCTTTAAGCTGCGACGCCCAGGCAGCGGCCTAGCGGGAGCGGGAGCGATGCCGCTGCGGCCCGCTACCGTCCGGCGGTTGGGTGCTGCCACACGGCACGGCGCCGGCATGAGGCCTCGGCATGAGGCCTCCCGGCCCGGGCACTGCCGGCCCGTCATCCCCCCGGGGACCCCACCCACCGCTCCGCTGCGCCCGCGCCGAGCCCCGCCATGTCCGCGGCTCGGCCCGACGGCCCCGGGGGCCCCGCTGCGCCGCCGCCGCGCGCGCCTGCCGCCGTCAGGCCTGGTCTGCAGCCGGAGGGAGGCGGGCGGGCAGCTCGCGAGCAGTCGGAGGAAGGTGGGCGCCAGCCGAGTCCCGAGCTCCGCTGCGGTGTTCCGCTGGAGTAAGGGCTTTCTGGCAAAACGGCGCCTCCCGGGTTTCGCAGGGGTGTGTGCACTACCGCAGCATGGGCAGCGGGCGCTCCAGCAGGGGGCGAGCAGCGGGCGGCAGGGCAGTCCGGCACGCAGCGAGCACACGCCCACAGCGGCCAGCCGTTGGACGGGTACCCAGCAGCAGCCCACCTCGGCGGCGGCGTGAAGTACGACGTCGACGGCGGCGGCGGCCGGCTGGCGGCGGCGGCGGCGGCGGCGCCTGCCACCAGGTTCTGGCAGTACGGCGGCAGCTGCACCTTGGGTACGGCAGCCGCTACGGCCTTGACCGCGGACTCGTACAGCTCCAGCGTGGCGCCCTCCAGCCTGGCGGGCCGCCGTACGGTGCCGTCAGGTTCACGAGGACATACGGCGGCCCGGCTGGCGTTCACAGCAGCTAACTGGCACACACTGAAACGCCTACAGCCGCCCAACCGGCAGTCTGATGGCACACGATGCCCCCTCAGGACTGGTGCATAGGCGCCCCGCCAGCCCGGTGGTGGCCCCGTGGCGTCCATGTGCCATGTCCCAGCAGTCCCCGCAGCCCGCCCGCCCGCCTGTTCCACCGCCCGCCCGCCCAGCCGACGGCGCCCGACGCACCCCAGCGCCTCCTGCTGCGCCCTGAGGTCCGACAGCTGCTCGCGCAGCGTGTCCAGGTACTGGCGGTGGGAAGGAGAGGGGTAGAGGGAGGGGGAAGTGTATGTGTTCTGGTGGCGTGCGATGCTGCATGAGGGGTGGTGGTGGCGGTAGCACTTGCACTTGTGAAGGGTGAGGGGCGCGACCCGAGGAGCGTGTGCGGCCGGCCATGTAGAAAGGGCGTGGGAGGGCCCTGCCACTGGGACGCGGCAGTGAGGGCCCGGCAGCGCCTTGGCCAGTAGCGCTTGGGTGTTCTAGACCCGCGAGGCAGCTCACGTGGCGCATCTTCAGCACGAGCGCGGCCGTGTCGCTGTCGCCGTTCTCGCTGCTCCCCGCATCCAGCTCGTGCAGGTGTCTGACGGCGCAGGGCGTGAGGTGCGTGGAGCAAGGCGGGTTGGGAACCGGGAGGGGTCGGTTATGGACCGTGCCGCGGCGAACTCAGGACGTCTGTGGCGTTTGCTTGCCCAAGCTCGTGCGATGAAAGCTTACTTGAAGCAGCAGCTAAGCAGGCGACGGAACGCGACCTCGAGGCTCCCGCCCAAGGGCTCCGGCAGGCTCGGCGCTGCGGGCGCGCCTCCCATGGCGGCCAATGTGGCCCCGTACGTGATCTGTGAGTTGCGGTATCGCTGAGGAGCGCGACCAGTAACCGTTTGGGATTGGCACCTGGACTCGGAAGCGGCTGCGCGAGTTATTATTTGCGGCGTCAGTATGCGTGTATGCGTTGCCGCGAGCGCTTGGCCGAGAAACAGAAGCGCGCGGGTTTGCATGGGGGCCAATGAAAACGCCAAAGCTGCCCTGTGCTAGCCACGACCTATCACGAGTAGGCTGTGCTTGTGCAGACCCACAAAACCACATGCGACAGGACTATAACTGAACACTTGCCTGCGGTCGCTGTATCGAAGTTTGGGCTGACTACCGCACGGCGACCCAACCTTACTCGAGCCCGTCGTCGCACCGTTACCTCACCACATGCCAGCCTTGATGTACAGCCGTGATCGTGACACGGCAAGGAGCGTCGGGCAAAAGTAGCGTAAGTTGCGAAGTGTTCCCTGTGACATCCGGACTCGCGAGCTCCTGCCATGTGCGAAACACATACACATAGGTCACCATCAGCACACCTGATGGATGCCCAATTGCTGTGAGACTCGTTCCGGCGTGGATGGGGATGGCACTTTCAACTCTGAAGCTTTCGTTTGCAATTGTTGGCCTGTGTGGTGCAGCGCGTCTGCTTGCAGCGCGGCGGCAGCGCCAGAAGCGCTGTGCGTGGGTCGACAGGCGTAACGAACTCACACGCGCTTGCGACGACAGCGCGCACGTCAGCCCGAGTGGTGTAAGCAGCAGCGACGGCAGCATGGGATGCACCCAGTCCACGCAGAACGCTCCGCGGTCAGCGGCTGCACAAGGCACGGACGGCACGCTTGCGGTGAGCGCGACGGCTCCTCAGAAGACGAAACGGGTATGCAGCCTGCCGCAGGGCAATTGTTCACCGCTCGCTGGCGCGGGCGTCGGTGTCGGCGACGCAATTCCCAGGGTTCGTTAGTGGAGCCTTGCGCCCTGCACCGTCGCCGCGGCGCTGCTCGCAGGTCCGCGACAGCGTCCAGGACCATGAAAAGGGCAGCAAGGGTAAAAGTAAGGGCAGCCTGAAAAAGTCGTGCCACGTCACGCCTGCAAAACCGCCCTTTGTTTTCTTATGCCCGCCACTCAGCGCGACGCCGCGCCCCTGATCCGCAGGCCCCAGTGGCAGCCATAAAACCTTCACAGCTGATGAAGACTTAGACGCCGACCACAGGTGCGCCCTGGGGGCAGCCGCCGCAGCGTCCCCGCCGGAACGGGTCCACGAGCACTGCGGGCCCGGCAGCGCAGCTTGCATCCTTCAGCATGCTTCACACAGGGCGCTCCCCGCCCGTGACCTGGCCAAACCCACCGTGCGCACCCCGACGCGTCGGGGTCGGGGTCAGAAGGACCGGGGACTCGGGGGCGGCGCCAGGGGCTTCCCACGCATAGCAGCTGCTGTGCCGCCGCGCTGTTCGCCCACTTCCCTGCCGGCCCAGATGCCGTGGGCGCGCTACGCTCGTGTGCTCTGATGAGCCTCCGCAGCTGGGGACTGGGGGCGCAGCAGCAACGTGACCATGGCATGTTGACAGCGACACCGCCGGGCCAGCCCTCGGATTCTGAACCCGTGTGCCCGCGCCGCCGTGCCGGCTGGCGCGCCCGGCCCCGCCCCCACCGTCCGGCAACCACCCTCACCGCCTCTTGCCCTGACCTCCGCCCCCGACCCTTCTCTGCACCGCCGCTCCCCTAAACCCCCCACGCGCGCCAACGCAACCCCGCAGCACTCCCACCGCCGGCCGCCCATCTCGCACCGTGCCCGGCGAGGTGCCCGGCTCGGCCCACAGCACGCCGCGCACCCACGACGCTGGCCCCGGCGGCGGACACGCCCTGCCGCCGCAGCCCCCGGGGGCCGTGCCACGCCGCAGCAGCGTCGAGGTCTACTCGAACCGCAGCTCCTTTGCCGCGGAGGGCATCCCCGGCGGCGGCGGCGGCAGGCCGCTGCCGGGCCGCGACAGCGCCGCCGGCCGCCGCGGCGACGGCGGTGGCGACGCTGCGGGGGGAGGCGGCGTGGCGGCGCCGGCGCTCAACTCCCGGCTGGAGGTGGTGCGGAACAGCAACCAAGCGCGGCTGAGCAGCATCGCGGCGGCGGACGTAATGGGCGTGGGCGGAGACAAGCCAGGCCAGGCGGGCGGCAGAGGTGAGTGTGGGGGCACGTGTGTTTTGGGGTGGGTGCGTGGGTTTGGGAGGCGGGTTGGGGCATGGGGTGACGCGGGCTGGGGTGGCGGCTGGGGAGAGCAGTGCAGTGAGGGGTCGCAGGCTGCTTGTCGGGGCCTGTCCCGTGGCCCTGGGCTGTGGGGGCCGTGGCGCTCGGGCAGCGCCCGCGGCCGCGCCCTCCCCGACACCGGCTGTGCCCTCTTGGCCCCCACCCCCCTGACCCTCCCACCTGCCCGCCTCCCTCCCATCTCTCCCCCCCGCAGCGCTGCTCCCCGCCTACGACCCGCTGCCCAGCTACCAGCCGCCCGCCCCCCTGGCGCCCTACTACCCCCTCCTGGGCGCCCTGCCGCCCGACACACCGGTGCCGCTGTTCGTCATTGCGCGGCTGTGGGGCGTCCACGGAGAGGCGGAGGCGGCCGAGGTGCGGCACCTGGGGCGGGGAGCCTAGGGCGTGATTTGAGCAGCGCGAGCGGGAAGGGCGGGAGGGCAGCGTGATGGGAGGCAGCTGGCGCGGGGCGCACCCCTCCGCCGCCACTGCCCTGGCTCCGACCCCGCCCTCCTCGCTCGCCCTCGTGCCCCGGGGCGCCTCGGCCGGCTCCCCCCGGCAGGTCGCGGCCGCCATGGCCGCCGCCGGCATCCTGCGCCTGGCCCAGCTGGAGGATGGCAGCAGCTGGGCGCTGCCCGCGGCGCAGCACCTGGCGCACGCGGCGGCGGTGGCGCCCGGCGCGGTGGCTGCGGCCCACGGGTCGCTGCTCGAGGGCTACCGGCGGCCCGGCTCGGCCAGCGCGGGCAGCGGGCCGCTGCCGTACGAATCTGTGCGGGACGACGGCTACATCGTGCAGGTGGGCGGGCCGTGAGGGGGCATGCGGGGAAGGGGGCGCTCTTCGGGTTGGGGTGTGTGGGTATAGCAGAGGCAGCAGGCGGGTTGACGGGCCTCTTGCGCCGCCCCTCCTCCCGCCTCTCCTCCTTGCGCCCCCAGGCCCTGTCTCACCACCTGGCGGGCGCGGGGCTGCTGCCCGAGCTGCGGGCGCTGCTCATGAACCCGGGCTGGCTGGAGGCCAAGCTGCATGCGTACGGCGTGGGCGCGGTGGTGCGCGACTTCAGGAGGTGAGGGGCCCCGTGTGTGCAAGCAGCGGGCCGGAGCGAGCGGCGAGGTCAGGCCGCGGTGGGTGGTCGCG
>BDDC01000071.1:57380-68932 GCA_001662425.1 Chlamydomonas sphaeroides | reverse complement strand
GGGGGGGGGGGGGGGGGGGGGGGGGGGGTGCGCCGGCCGGATGCGGGTGTAGGTGTAGGTGTGTGTGTCCTCTGGTCCACGGGGGGCCAGCATGCCCTTCATAAGTCGTTCACAGCAGCCGCCGCGCAGTACTGGAAACCTGTGCAGCGAAGAGACGTGCTTGAAGGCGCGTTAACGGCATGTAGATGGAATGTCTTGCGCGTGCCGGCCGAGCATTGCGTTGCAAACGCTCGCGCCCTCACTGCCGTGCACATGCTTGCGGTCCACGTGGACCCTGAGGACACTGACTGGAAGGGCGGGAGCGCTGGCAGGTTCGGGCGTGCCCCAACCTGCACCCCACCTGCCGCCCACCCCCACGTGCACTGCGCACCCCCGCCCGTCGCTGCAGTGCTGGGACATGAACATCGGCGACTGTGTCATGCAGCTGGCGCGCGACGCGCCGCTCACCGCGGTGGGGCTCACGCCCGACAGCGCACAAGGTGCGGCCGCCGGCACGCCGGCACCAGGGCTAAGGGCTCAGGGCAAATGGGCAGCCGAGGGGCGCAGGGCCCAGCATCTGCTGGCGGTCAGCGACCCGGTCCACTCCGGACAGCGGCCGGGAGGTTCCATGCTGCGGCCGGGAGGTTCCATGCTGCGGCCGGGGCGCGCGCCCTGGCTCTGGCCCGCCTCCCTGACCCCACCCGCGCTCCGTGCGCCGCACGCATGCCCCCTCCGCACCTGGTGCAGCGGTGGTGGGGGCCGCGGACGGCACCGCCGCCGTGTGGAGCCTGGCCGCGGGGGCCGTGACGCACACGCTGGCGGGCCACACGGCCCGGTGAGCATGCGGGGGCGGGAGGGGAGGGATCGTGCCGCTGCGTCGTCAAGCTGCGCCCGGGACCTGCGCCGGGCCTTGCCTTGACCGCCTGCTCCATCTCCCAGACCGCACGTGCCCGAGACCCTGGCTTGCCCATGGGTCCCGGCCCCTGTCCCAGCATCAACGCGCTGGCCACTGGCCAGCAGGGCATAGCCGCGTCGCCATGTCACCGTGCCATACCGCACGCCCCAAACCCTGACCCGCCCCTCCCGACCTTCCCCTCCCCCTCCGCCGTGTAGGATCAACGCGCTAGCCATTGACAAGCAGGGCATTCGCTGCGTCACTGTGTCGGACGATTCGACCGGCCGCGTGTGGTGCCTGCAGGACGGCTCCTGCGAGGCGGTGCTGCGGGGGCACGGAGGCTCGGGTGCGTGCGCGCCCTCCGGGGGGGTGAAGGTGGGGTGCGGCGGTGGGGTGTGGCGTGCTGCATGTGGGAGCGGAGGTGGCCGCCCGGACCAGCGGCACGCGCGTCCTCCCTCTGCCCGCTTGCGCTTGGGCCGTCTTTGGCTGCCGCTCGGCGGTGTGGCGGTGCACCTGGCGCGGCCTGCCTCGAGGCAGCCCACGAGGTCTGCGCGCACTCAGCTTGCCTGCCATGTCCCCGGCTGGCTCCCTCCTTCCCATCCCCCGCAGGCATGGTGGGCGCTGTTCTGGATGTGGCCGTCTGCTCTGACGGCACGCTGGCGGTCACGGTGGGTCGCGAACCGGGGCCGCCGATTTGGCGGCGCTGGCGCAGCGATGCAGGTGGTCGCGGTGGCAGCGATCGTGGCAGCAGCGCCCGTCCTTCGCCAGCTCCCTTGGCCGCTGGGCCGGGCCCCCGACCAGTGGGGCGGCCGCTGTTGGGGCCGTCACGCTCCGCAAGGCCACGGCGTGTTGGTCCAAGTGGCCCAACTCTGCCACCCAGCCGTCATCTCGCACCCCGCCTCCTTCCTGCTACTGCAGGTGTCTGACGACTTCAGCGGCCGCTGCTGGGACCTGGACGAGGAAGGCGAGCACATGGCCACCTTGGAGGGCCACGGCGGCTGGGTGGTGTCGGCGGCCTTCGTGGGCACCAGCCACCGGGTGGTCACAGCGTCGCACGTGAGGCCGGGGGCTGCGTGCGAAGAGGGAATGGGAAACTAGGATGGAAATGTGAGTGGGAGGAAGGGAGGAGGCTGCCGGCATGGTGCCGTGCCCGGCAGGACGCGGCAGGCGAGGGCGGTCGGTACCCGACTGCGGCCGCTGCTTTTCAAGCAATTGTCACATTGCTCAGATCCGCACATGGATGGTGACGCTTTCCTTAAGTGCCGCCGGGCCCTCGCTCCCCTTCCCCGCCGCCGCAGGACGGCACGGCGCGCATCTGGGAGGCGGCCCGAGGGCGCTGCCTGCTGACGCTGTCGGGGCACGAGGGGCGCCTGAACCGCGTGGTGGTGGACCCGGGCGGCTCATGGGCGCTTACCTGCTGCGACGACAAGAGCGCCCGGGTGTGGGACGTGGATACGGGCGCATGCACCGCGGTGAGGGGCGGGGGGCGGAAGGGGAGGGGAAAGGGAGGGGAAGGGATTTGAAAGGAAAGGAAGGCAAGGCAAGAGAGGGAGAGGGAAGGCGAAGGAGGGGGAGGGAAGGCGAGAGAGGAGGAGGGAAGGCGAGAGAGGGGGAGGGAAGGCGAGAGAGGGAGCTAAAGGCCAGGGGCGCGGCAGTCTGGTCCGTGGAACCAAACGCGGCTTGCCGTAGGGGCCTCGACCTTGTGGGATGAGGCTCACTCCTACTCCGTCCCCCTGGGCACGCACCCGCACCCACCATGTGCGAAGGATGCGAATCGGGACGCGAGGACAGGGACGGTCCCTATCCGGCCTTCCCGCCTGTCGTGGCGGGCGGGTCACTTAAGGGCCCCACAGCTCCCCCTGCTCAGCGCCCTTGAAAGGCGGGCTGCCGCCGCGCTTCCCGCTCGCCCTACCACCGTGTTCGGCCCATGCCGCGCTCCTCGCCGCGCCACCGGCTGGAGGGGAGCGTAGCCCTGACGAGCCCCCGGCGAGCCCTCGACGAGCCCCGACGAGCCCCTGGCGAGCCCTCGACGAGCCCCTGGGCCCCGCCCTGCTGGCCTGCAGGTGCTGGAGGGCCACACGGCGCACGTGACGGATGGGGCCATCACGCGGGACTGCAGCAAGGCCATCACCGTGTCGGGTGAGGGGCGGATGTCACGTGGGGCAGGGGCTTCACGGAGGGGCCAGCAGGGCTGGGGCGCGCTGCCCGCTCCGTCATGCCGCCAAGACATCCAGTGACGCGGCTTCACAGGGCGAGTGCGTGCTCTCCATGGCCTCTTTCGCCTACCCTCCCCTCCCCGGGGCGGCTCGGTTCGCGGATGACTAGTTCGCTACCCCCTCGGTACATCCCCCGGGCAGGCGACGGCACGTGCGCGGTGTGGGACCTGATCACGGGCAAGCGCGAGGCGCTGCTGGAGGGGCACACGGGCGAGGTGTCGTGCGTGGCGCTCACACAGCGGGGCCGCTTCGCCGTCACCGCGGGTGAGGCAGGGAGGGGGCGGGCCCCTGGCTGGCACCTGGCAGGCCGGGCAGGGAAACGGCGTCCGCAGGGCCGAGGCATGGGTCCCAGGAGCGAGGCAGGAGCCCACCTCAGCCGACGAGTCTGGCTGCTCCCGCTGGCCGGGCCTGGCCCCGACACGGCTCCCTGTGTGCCTGCCGCCGCCCCCGCACGCCGCCCTGCCGCCCTGCCGCCCTGCCGCCCTGCCACCCTGCCGCCCTGCCGCCCCGCCGCCCAGGCGAGGACTGCACCGCGCGGGTGTGGGACCTGGCGGCGCTCCACGAGCAGCCGCCGCCGCCGCCCACGCACGGCGGCACCAAGGTCACGGCGCTGCAGGTGCGGCCGCCAGAGGGGGGAGGGGCGGCGTGTGCGTGCTTTGGGTAGAGGCGGTGATGGGTCGGTGCGCGAATGGTGGCAGTCGGTGCCGGGCTCACGTGTGGCCCGCTTGCCCTCGGCACGCCCCCCACGCCCAGGGGCAATGTCGTCTGCTCTGGGTCCTCTGTCACTGCTCGCGTGACCTCTCTAACCACTGCACACCCCCACGCCCAGGCGCTGCCCGACGGCCAGCTGGTGGTGTCGGGGGGCGACGACGGCCGCGTCTTCCTGTGGGACCCCGTCGAGGTGGGTTGTCTGAAGGGGGGAGGCAGGCAAGGGCGGGGCAGGGACTCACCACGAGGGGCGGAGCGGCCCACAGCGGCTGGTGCCGTACGGCGAAGGAAGCCCCGAAAACCCTGTACGGCACCACACAACCCGCCGTGCCGTGCAATCGCACCCCCCCCTTCGCCGCCTGCAGGGCGCCTGCATCAAGCGCAAGGACGGCCATTCGGTGGGCGTGCGCTTCATGCGCGTCTCGGCGGACGGCGCCATGGTGAGAGAGGGAGGGGGCCGCAGAGGGGGCGCCGCCGGTGCCAGTGCCAGTACCGGCCGCCGGCACGCGCTTGCGGCCCACGCTGCCACGATGCGGGCAGCGGTGCCGACGGCGCGCCGCTCCAATCATTGGGGCCCTGGGCCCCCGGCCGCGCATGCTGGTATCGGAGGCGCTGCCCGCCAGGCTCCTGCTGACGCCGCCCGCGCCCCTGCGCCTTGCGTGCTCGCTTTTCGTTTCTTCGTTGGGCGCCGTAGCCCCCGGCCGCGCGTGCTCGTGTCGGGGGCGCCGTCCGTCCGGCACACCCCTGGTGCCGCCGCCCGCGCCCGCGTCCCCGAGCCCGCTGTATGTGTCATGTGTGTGAATGTGTGTTTTTTGTTGGTAGGTTGAAGTAACACGCCCCGCGGCGTGTGCTGTGCTGTGTGTGCTGTGGCGCAGGTGCTAACGGGCAGCGGCGACCGCCAGGTGGGTCGTGCGAGGGGGCAGCGGCCTGGGCATGGGGAGGGCCCTGCTGGCGCTGAGGCGCTCGTGCTGCAGGCAGGGCCCCCGGCCTCGCGGCGGCAGTCCTGGCTGGGGGCTGCCGCGGCGCGGAGGGAGGCGGAGTTGCGCATGCGTCAGGGGCTGTGGGCGGGACGTGCAGGGAGCGAGGCGCGTGCACATTCCTGTCGCGGTCAGGACAAAGCCGTCGCGGTCAGGACAAAGCCGTCGCGGTCAGGACAAAGCAATCCCTACACAATCACGTACGTATGCGACCTCATGCCGCCGCCCTGCCCCCGCGTTGCGCCCAGATCTGCCGCTGGAACTGGGCCGAGTACTCGGCGGTGGCCTCGTCGGTCGGCCGCCGCCGCTCCATTGAGCGGCGCGACCTCATGTTCACGCTCCGCACCGCCAACGGCAGCGCCAGCACCGCCGGCGCCGGCCCCTTCACGCGGCCGGGCACCGTCTCGGCGCGCCACAGCGGCGACGACGCCGACCCCAACGCCGTGCTGGCGGCGCTGCAGCAGTCGGCCGCTGGCCCCGCGCCGACGGTGCGGCCCGGCTCAGCTGCCGCCGACGACAAGGCGCTGCCGCCGGCGGGGACGGCGGCGGCTGCGCTACCGCCTCACATGTCGCCGCTGGCGTCGCCGTTGGGGGTCATGTCGTCGGGCAAGTCGCTGGCCGACATGTGCGCTGGCCTACAGGCCGAGCCGCTGCGCGCGTCGATGCCGGCGCAACAGGGCAGCCGCGTCAAGTGGATGGCCTTTGACGCGGCCTGCCGCAACGCCGCCGTACTGCTGTACGACAGTACGGTCAGCGTGTGGGACGTGGACAGCGGGCGCTGCGTCAGCCAGCTCATAAAGCGCGGCGAGCGCGACGCGAGCCGGACGCACAGCGGCGGTGTGAACGCGGTGAGCTGCGGCATGCGGGCGGGCGCTGTTTGTTTGGGGTGTGTGTCCAGGAATTCTGGAACACATGATAACGGGTGTGTTGCAAAATAGGGACATGTAGTAGTAACGGCCGTGCGGGGAGGGGCAGTGCGCGTGTGTGATGCCGGCGGCACGCGGACTCGTAAGTATTCCCCGCGCGCCGCCGGGCGAGGCCCCACCGCGGCGGGGGGGTGTTCCCCGCCGCAGGGAAATGCCAACGCCAGAGTGCGTGCCGTAGCGGGTGTGGGGTCCGGGGTGACCCCCGGGGGCCTCGTGTGTGTGTTTGGCGGGGCGGCGTCAGGGTCGACGTGTTGCGGTGTGGGCTCAAGGCTGCGGCCGCTCACGCTGCGCTGGGCCCCTGCCATGCCCGCGCCTGCCCGCTCCGGCCCGCAGGTGTACCTGTCCAAGGACGCCGCCACGGCCATAACCATCAGCAAGGACAACACCGCGCGTGTGTGGGACGTGGCCACAGGTACGCCCCGCGGCTGCGGCGGCCACACCCCTGTCCGCCGCAACGCCCAACCCCTTCCCTCCCCAGCCCCGGCCTCCCTCGCCGAACCCCAACTGCTCGGCCCTCGCCTCCCTCCGCCCTCCCCTCCCCTCCCGTCCGCCCGCCCCACCAGCCACCACCCGCTTCGTGGTGTCAGGCCACACCGACGGCCTGGTGGCCGCCGACCTGTCCGCCGACGAGACGCTGCTGGCCACGGCCGCCTACGACAGCACCGTGCGCGTCACGCGGCTGGCCACGGGCGGCGCGGTGGCTGTGCTGGACCACCCGCAGCCGCCCATGAGCGTGGCCTTCAGCCCCGACGGCAGCCGCATGGCTGTGGGCCTGGAGGACCACAGCGTGGTGAGCGAGAGCGACACAGGGGGCGGGGGCAGGGGCGGGGGCTGGCTTGGGGGACGCACGTGGCGATGTTGCGGCGGGTGCTGGGAATGGGTGTTGTGGGTGTGGGTGTGCGTGTGGATGAGCGGAGGGGGGCATGGGGTTGCACGCCGCCGATGCGGCGCCGCGCAGCGCAGCTCACCTGCCGTCTCCTCCCCTCCCCTTCCCTCGCCGCCCATACCGTCGCCGGCCCTCAGGTGGTGTGGGACCTGCTGGGCCGCTGCTGCCTGCCGCCGCTAGACGCCCACAAGGGCCCCCTGGCGGTGCTCGCCTGGTCGCCCGACAGGTGCGGCTTCCTTGATACGTCCCAAGCAACACGCCCAGCGCGGCATGCTGTTGTGCGGATGCGGATGCCTGCTCGCCCGCCCGGGAGACCCGGGCGGCGGCCGCAGGAGCAGCGCCGCCGGCGCCAGCGATACGAGCACTGCGAGGTGCCGCTCTCTCGATCTGTCCTGTGGGCGCAGCGGCGCCAGCAGACAGGCACACGTGGCTGCGGCCGCCCCTGACCGCAACCCCAACCTGCCCTGCCCCCCGCAGCCGCTTCCTGGCCACGGGCTCGGCCGATTGCACGGTGCGACTGTGGGCCGCCGCCGACGGCCGGCAGCGCGCCTTCTTCATGGCGGACGCCGGCATCACCACCGTGTGCTTCGCGGGTGCGTGCGATCACAGCGTGTCGAGGAGGGCGGGGCCATGCAGGCGTGGCGTGTCTGCATGGGGAGGGTGCGTGGCGGGCTGCCTCCCGGCAAGCAGGCGTGTGTGCTCAGGTGTTTGGGGCCAAAATAGAGTACAACGTCGCACGCCGCGCGCCAAGGGATGGTGACGCGCTGGTCGTGCGAAGGAAGAAACTAGGGATGCGCTTACATGCACCCGTGCGGGAAGCAGAGCCCAGCGCCGCCTCGAAAGAACCTGAGGCCCGCCCGTCTAGCCCGCGCATGTGCGCAAGCGGGCGTCCGCCCTGCCCGTAGTCTTGGCTCTCAGACTGCCGTTCTGTTGTACTTCACATCTGAACGCACGGGGCGTGTTTACTTTACTGAGCAACAAATACACGTTTGACAAACACCACAACGCACGATTTGCCACTGCCTTGCGATGGGCCCCTCAGGCAGCCCGGTGGCGGACATTGTTGTCGCCGGCGACGCGGCGGGCGCCGTCCACTTCCTGGACTTTGGCGAGGAGCTCCAGAGCTGAGCGCCGCGGCGGGCGGGCGGGATGATGAAGGTGGTCGTGGGGAGGACGTCGGGGAGGAGCTGCGGGGCTTAGCCCAACAGGGCGACGACTGCGCGCAGCTGTGGCCGCCCTGTGCAGGAAGGGCGGTGAGGCCGCGCAGCGGCGGAAGGAAGGCATGCTGCTGTCATCATTACGGAGGACGACAAGCGTGGGGCGAAGCGGGCCGCGAGGAAGCGCGCTGGGGTGAAAGTACCGGTATGCGGCGTCGACCGACCGACCGACCGAATGTACCCTACGGGAGACCGGCACATGCTATGGCGAGGCGCGCCCCCGCGGCGTGCGGCGTGCGGCCCTCGCACCGCCAGGGCTCGGCGTTGGTGCCGAGGCGCGCTGCTGTGGCTGCCCAATAAAGCGAGCTGCCCGTGAGGGTCGCTCTGGCGGCGTGACGCTCCTGGAACAGCGCTACGGCGCCACGTGACCACACGCCCTGCATTGCTGGCGGTGGTCCCGGTGCGGCGCCCTGGCCGACAAGACACAAGACGTGCACGTGAGGAGGCACTGCTGCGCTGCCTGGAGGCGGGGGCCTTGCTGCGCCGCCTGGGGTTGCGATTGCTGGCGGCGTGCTGAGTGCTGTTGCTTATGCTGCTTACCGGTGTGGGAGGGAGGCACGAACACAACCGGCACGAGGTGCTAGATGCTGACTGGCGGCAAGGTTACGAGCGCAGCCGCGACAGTTGCGCGCAGGCGGGGGCGGGGTTGGGCTGCCTCGAATGCTTGGTGGGGGGTGTGGGGGCTCAAGCATGGGGGCCTGCGCCGGGGTGATGGCACGGAGACAGCGTGTCCCGGGGGGCGGCGGGGTTTGGGAGAAGATGTGTGTTTGTTCAGGGGGCGTGTGCAGGGGCAAACAGGGAAGGCACGAAGAGGCCGCGGCCCTGTACCGAATGTGGACTAACTGGATGGCGCCGAGGCGCTCCGGCGGGAGGAGATGCTGCCATTCCCGGGCACAATGAGAGGCGAGCTGGCTGTTACCTAAGTTGCTTGCGCGCCGGTTGGGCGGCGGGGCGCGGAGCTAAGCAAGTAAGCATGAGTTTGGGGTCCTTTTTTGCTGTGTCGTTTGTGGTGTCGTTTGGGGTCGTTTTTTGTGGTGAGCAAGCGAGGGATGTGAGGCAGCTAGCGCGCTGGCCCCTGTCTCCTCCTCCAGTGCTTAAGAGGCTTGCGAGTGCTTCCGTGCGACGCCGAAGGCCGTTGTTGATAAGCCGGGCCGGCGCGGTTTCAGGCGCGCCGCCAGCAATGCGCGGTTTGCATGCCTGCCGCTCAAACTCTTCATTCGTGCAATGCCCTTGCTAATAATGCTACGTGGGCGGTGAGTACGCCGACTAGCGCACGCTTGCGTTGCGTTGATCTGCGTTGGCGGGCGGCGCGCCGCGCCGTGTTGCTTGCCGGCGGCGCGCCAAGGCCCTGCAGAGGGCGGCGGTGACCAGCAGGAGGCATTGGTTGTAATGCCCAACCCACATGCCTCGTTTCTCGCATCAGCTGCAAGGAGGGGCCCTGTGCTGGTACGGGCCGAGGCTGGCGCGGTCCCCGCTGCTCAGGGTTTCCAATCAGAACCAGCAGGAAGCCAAGAAATTACATGAGGAACCACCTTGCAACAACCGCTCTTGGCGCCCATGGGGACTCAGACTAAACCGCTGGCGATGTTGGGCAGCAGAGGGTGTGGCCGCATGTTGCTGGCGGCCTGCGCGGTGAGTGGGGACGCGGCGGGAATCTGGCAACGCCGAACGAAGACATGCGCACTTACCTGATCGTCCCCATTGTTATTGGGGAGCATGTCCAACGTGGAGTAGGCAGTTGCGGCTGCGTTGTTCACGCTGGTCGCTGGCGTGGGACGCGCATATCGCAGCCCCGTTATAAGCTTGGCTCACTCGTCCGTCACGCTGGACGGATGGCGGTCACATGACATGCTGGCGGGCAAGGGCCAGACGTTCGCCGCACCCAGCGGGGTCCAGCGAGGGGGTAACCCGGCCGTACCCCTGCCGAGCACTCGAATCATGGCTCATCGTTGAGAGGCCCCTCGCCCCCTACCCAGGGCTGCCGCTGCTTGCTGGGATCGCGCGCACCAATGCGGCCCCGAGTGCCTGATTGAACTTCAGGGAAGCCAATTAAACCCTGCAACCTGTAAAAACGGAAATTGCCGCACGCCTCGTCTCTAGCATCATAATTGGCTCCCACAGACGCCGCATGCCACACGGGACATGCCACTGACCCTGGGGTGCCCAAGCAGCCACGAGCACTGGCCGTAGTGCTGGGGGACCCAGAACCTCCCATGCCGGCATTGTGCGTGCATAGCGTCCCGCTCGTGCTTCTGGTGTTCGTGTAGTTAGAGTGAATGGGATTTCACCCAACTCTCCGCCCGTGCTCCCTCACTCTGCGGTCCGCCCCTACTAGCCCGCGCCACGACGCGGGCCGTCCCACCCTCGATGGCGACTCACTTGGGGACGAGTATGGATCGTGCCCGCAGCGCCACAGCCCCGCGGTGGCCTCGAGCCGTGAAGATGGATGGCCAACGGCCCCGAGAGCGGCAACAGCGCACGCAAGCGGCACGGACTTGCGACATGGCATTTCGTAAAGCATTTCCGGGCCCCGGCGGAGCGTGGCATGCAGTGTGCACGAATCGTCGGCAGCTCAGCGCGCATCCTAGTTGGCTCATGGCTGGCAAGCGGCCAGCGCGGGGTCGGGGAGCACAGGAGAACTGGGCGTAGTCGTGTGTGTGCGCCGGCGGGGCGGGGCGCGGCGCGGAGAGGCAGGGAAAAGCCGGCCCCGTCCACGGCTCAGAGCAAATTGCCACCCGGGCCTGGGACGAGCGCCGTAACCCCGAATCTTCACTTGCGGCTTTGCCGCTTGGAGCCCCACACGAAGCTGTTCTCGCCATTCACGGAGGGTTTGCATTGGTTGTCATGCCCAGCCCACATGCCTCGTCTCTGGCATCTTAATTGGCTCCCACAGACGCCGCGCGCCACACGGGACATGCCACTGACCCTGGGGTGCCCAAGCAGCCACGAGCACTGGCCGTAGTGCTGGGGGACCCAGAACCTCCCATGCCGGCATTGTGCGTGCATAGCGTCCCGCTCGTGCTTCTGGTGTTCGTGTAGTTAGAGTGAATGGGATTTCACCCAACTCTCCGCCCGTGCTCCCTCACTCTGCGGTCCGCCCCTACTAGCCCGCGCCACGACGCGGGCCGCTCCGCCTCCGGCTGCGGCTCACTTGGGGATGAGTATGCACCGCGCCCACAGCGCCGCAGCCGCGCGGCGGCCTCAAGCCGTGAAGATGGATGGCCAACGGCCCCGAGAGCGGCCACAGCTGCCGCGAGCGGCACAGACCAGCAGCAGGGGGGCGTGTCGCGAAGCACCTCCGGGCGCTGCATGGAGGGGCCCTGTGCAGGTCCGGGCCGAGGCTGGCGCGGTCCCCGCTGCTCAGGGTTCACACGGCGCAGCTCGCATCCCTCCCGCCCACTCGGGTGCGTGAGTAGTCCTGACAGCCGCCCTGAGCCCACGGGCCGTGTGCAGGGGTGCGTGCGGCCGCTGGGCTGCCATCGCTCGCCTGCCCGCCAAGCCTCCTGACGTCCCTTCGCGATCTCCCATAGCCCACAGCCGCCTTATAGTCCCCCTCCTGCTGCCCGCTCTGTGGCTGCTGCTGCAAGGCTTCGCGCCCACTAAGACATCGCAACGTTGACGCGTGACGTCATCCTTTCATAGCTTGCATGCTGGACAACAAAGCGGCTGGCGGCTGGCCCCTGGGAAACCAGTGCGGGGACGCGCTGTCACAAGTAAAGCGCATATATATCATCGAGGTTGGTTTCGA
>BDDC01000071.1:27944-57008 GCA_001662425.1 Chlamydomonas sphaeroides | reverse complement strand
TTTGCGACTTCCTCCGGTCCCCTGAAGGCGGCGGGTGGAAAAACGTGTGCTACGGCGCAGACACGGTTTTTACTGTAGGGCACGCGGGCACGGTGTGCCGTAACATGTCTCACTTCTGCGCACCCTCGGCGTGGACCCGGACGACGCTCACACTGCAGCGAGTAAGGTAATGATAAGCTAGAACGAAGTCAAAGAAGGAATATCTGTAACCTGCGAAAACGTAGGTAGCCGCCAAAGCACGAATGTATATGCAGGCCCTTGTCTCGAAACGCTGGGAGCTAGCTCGCCCCACCGGCAGACCGCACGGGCGCATCATCTAACCGAGGCGGGGGCGGGGGGGTCGGTGCGCCGCCCCCTTCGTCCCCACCTGCATGCTGAGATCCCCCCCTCACTCCATTCCATCTCCCCTGGTGGCGGAGGCAGGTGGTCCTAGACCCTGGACGCCCCGCCCCCTTAACTCACCCTAGGCGGCCCCGCCCAAGGGTACTTATTTCTATTTCTATTTCTATTTCTATTTCTCACAAGTAAATCGGCTGGAGGTCAAGCATGTGGGAGGCGTTTTGTCGGGCGGGGAGTTGTGGCGTGGGACGTGGGTTCTTGGGTTCAGGCCATTCGGAGATTTCCTTCCCACGAAGCAGAACATGTGGTAGGCTACGTAGCATTTCCCAAGTTTCGAGTGCGCCGCCAACTCGTCGACATGCGACAGCTCGCGACGTGCAAATGCCGACTCCGTTGGGCTCAAAGCTGCTCCTCGCGCACCGCAGCACCAAAGCCGACCTGATCGCTTTAAAGGCCGCGACACGGCGTACCCGACACGAGTCAGCTGACGTCACGCCAGCAGCTCACCACCTCACCCGACAGCGGTGCGTCACAAAAGCTTCCTGCTTGTTCGCATAAGTTAGGACATGGACGCTGCCACCCGCTATGGGTGTGTCCAGCGGCCAGTAACCCAGCCTGCCCAACGTATTGGGCTCGGCCCGATAGGCACGCTCGCGCCTCGCGCGTGCTTAAATGGGCACGCCAACTGGGCGGGAGCCTGCGGTTGCGGCTGCGGCACGCCGCCCGCCCCCGTCGAAAGTCACTGAGCGCCCCAGCCCGCCCGGCGCCCATTGAAATACGCAACACGGAACGCGCGTCCCCGCGGCTCTCCTAAGCTCGAACCGTGCAAGGGAATGGGCTTCAGAAAGTATCGAAGCTTCCACGCTGGCTCAGTACAAGGCAGGAGGCCTCCTGGTACAAGGGAATGGGCGGAGGGCGCCGGGGGTCCTTTCAGCCTTGCACGCTTGTTATTCATTATAGCTTGGCTCACTCGTCCGTCACGCTAGATGGCGGTCACATGACATGCTGGCGGGCAAGGGCCAGACGTTCGCCGCACCCAGCGGGGTCCAGGCGTCCAGCTAGGGGTAAACCCGGCCGTGCCCCTGCCGAGCACTCGAATCATGGCACATCGTTGAGAGGCCCCCCGCC
The DNA here is from genome assembly GCA_001662425.1 of Chlamydomonas sphaeroides. Lineage (NCBI taxonomy): Eukaryota > Viridiplantae > Chlorophyta > Chlorophyceae > Chlamydomonadales > Chlamydomonadaceae > Chlamydomonas > Chlamydomonas sphaeroides. The sequence continues at coordinate 55,541 of BDDC01000071.1, read as the reverse complement.
CCCCTGCCCAGGGCTGCCGCTGCTTGCTGGGATCGCGCGCACCAATGCGGCCCTGGGTGCCTGATTGAACCTGAGGGAAGCCAACTAAAGCCTGTAACCTGTAAAAGCGGAAATCCATTGGGACCACCTGCGTAGCGGCCAGGGGACAGAATGCAGGCAGCAGGCAAGCCATGTGGCAAAATGCAGCAGCCTACCGGGCGTGCGTCTCTGCGCTGGCCCCTTCCCACCCCAGCCCTGACCATGTCGGCCTGCGCACATGGGACGTGCAGCCTCCCCCCGTCTCTTGCGGCACGGGCTTACGGTTTGCCGTCGCACGCGTCGCTCGGGGCATGGTAGGAGCTCCGGGCGCATGCAAGACGAGGGCAGTACGCGGCCTTGCCGCATCCCCAAACAACTGCCTTGCCGCCTGCTGCACGGACCAGCAGGAGGCCGCCCGGCGGCGTGCTGGCGCACCCGCTCGCACCCGCTCGGACTCGCGGAACCAGTCGGGTGATGCGCTGTGGCCTGGGCGTGGCAGCATGCGGTCGAGAGCAGGAGGCTGTGGGATGGGAGCACATGGGAGGCAGCTGCCTTGGCGTAGAGCAAAAGAGCCTCCCAACAAAGTGTGCGCTCTGTGGCCTTCCTGGAGCCCACCGCTGCACGTTGAGCATAGGAGTGCACAGCGGGCGGGCTAGCAAAGAGTTACGGGTGTCGTCAAGGGTCCCAATAATATCGCGCGCGCCGAGGACGGCGCGTGAGGAGAGCATAGGCGTGCATGCGAGGCCAGCTACCGCTAGGCGCACTGCGACGGGCGCAGGCCCAGGGCCGGTGGTAAAGTGCGGCGCGCCAAATGCCGTTTGACGCAGGGATGGGTGGCCGTTGGGCCCGCGCATTCCGTGTATGTGGCGTCGCAACGCGCCGCGCACAACACACTTGCACCCACGCCAATACTAGAGCGCTGACAACCTGTGGCAGTCATGAGAGGGTCCTGCCTCGGGGACCGCGCCAATCGGCATGCCGTTGAGCCTCGTTGAGGCCCTTCATGCCCGCACCACGACGCGGGCCGCCCCACCCTCGATGGCGACTCACTTGGGGACGAGTATGGATCGCGCCCGCAGCGCCACAGCCCCGCGGTGGCCTCGAGCCGTGAAGATGGATGGCCAACGGCCCCGAGAGCGGCAACAGCGCACGCAAGCGGCACGGACTTGCGACATGGCATTTCGTAAAGCATTTCCGGGCCCCGGCGGAGCGTGGCATGCAGTGTGCACGAATCGTCGGCAGCTCAGCGCGCATCCTAGTTGGCTCATGGCTGGCAAGCGGCCAGAGCGGGGTCGGGGAGCACAGGAGAACTGGGCGTAGTCGTGTGTGTGCGCCGGCGGGGGCGGAGCGCGGAGGGGCAGGGGCAGGGAAAAGCCGGCCCCCGTCCAAGAGGGCCCCGGCTCTAGAGCAAATTGCCACCCGGGCCTGGGACGAGCGCCGTACCCCCGAATCTTCACTTGCGGCTTTGCCGCTTGGAGCCCCACACGAAGCTGCTCTCGCCATTCACGGAGGGTTTGCCCCGCTAAGAACTCGACAACCTAGCAACGCCGCCAAACTTCGAAGTCACCACAAAGCGCAATTGCAACTCGCGCAAGACCCGTGCGAGCTGAAGACGAAAGCCGCCTCGGAGCTAGTCAACCTGGACTCTTTTAAGAGTGTGGCGTAGAATCCTAGAGCCCAAATGACAGGCCGCAAAGGTGCGGACGCCGGCCGGCGCGCGGCAAAGCGCAACACGTCCTTCCGCGACGAAGACCTTGATGCTCACGGCGAGAAGCGTGGCCCTTGGACACCAGAGGTACGCCTGCTGGGCTCGAAGGCCAGAACGGGAGCTTGCGCAATCGCAATTCTCGCGTGCACTCCTCGGGTGGGCCTCACTTTGGGCCGGTGCCTGCTCAAGGAATCTAGACGACAGATACTTTAGGTATAGCACGCCCTTAAACAGCTGCTTGAGACGTGTTGGATAGCGAATTGTCTTGCATGTACTCGCAGGAGGACAAGCTGCTGACCGAGCTCGTCCTGACGTGCGGAGCGCAACGATGGAGCACCATTGCCGAGTCCATCCACGGCCGGTCCGGAAAGAGCTGCCGCCTCAGGTGCGCTCGACTCGTGCTAGGGCTTCGCGGCCTTTGCCAGCCTCGGCGCGCCCACTCTGACACCCCATGCGATACCTCGCTGGCGTCCTGACCCTTGCTCCCCGCCCGACTCCTTCCTGTGCCCACAGATGGTGGAACCACCTCAGCCCCTCCGTAAAGAAGGGCCCCTTCAGCGACTATGAGGACGCGGTCATCGTGCGGGTGAGCAGGCAGCAGTAGCAGCCGACCGCCGCTCCGGACTACCACTGTAGGTAACCCCCCCTGCCTGCTCCCAAGTACCTTGCAGCCAGCGTCGCTCCCCTCTGACCTCCCCTGACCCACAGTCGCACGAGAAGTATGGCAACAAGTGGTCCGTCATCGCCAAGCTGCTGCCGGGCCGCACCGACAACGCAGGTGCGTTGCGGTGCCGCCCGCATAACCAAGACGCCGCGCCCTGGCCTCCTGGACCCCTTTTTTAGCGCCCTTGCATACATGCTCACGCCTGCCGCCTGCCGCCTCGTCCCTGACCTGCAGTCAAGAACCGCTGGAACTCGACCCTCAAGCGCAAGCACACGGGCGGCTCTCTTTACAACAGGTGCGGGAGCCAGCGCATCAGCGAGCCCAGAGACCACCGCCCCGTCCCGGCGCACGCCGACTTGCGTGACCCCCCGGCACTCGCACTCCCGGGCCCCAGGCCACACCCTAGCGCCGCCATGCTTCTCCGCGTGCAAAACCCAGTTGGCGCGCTCGCTCGCTCCTGTCTGCCCGCATTAGCGAGCATTTGGCCCGGCCCTGGCCCTTCACGGTACTGGCGGGCCTGACCACGGCGCCAGGCCCGGCCCCAGCCCTTTGTTGCCCGCGGCAACCCGGCAGCTGATCCGCCCTGCTCGGCCCTGCCGTGCTACCGTGCTGCCGTGCCCCGCCTTACGCTTGACGCTTGCTGCGCCCTGCCTGCGGCCCCTCGCTGCTGCTCAGGTTCCTGGACGCCTACACCACCCTGGACCCGCTGCTGTCGGACACCGAGGCCACCCGTGAGGCCAACGAGTACAGCAACGGCCTCGAGGAGTCGGCGGCGGCCCTGTCCGCGGCGCACCTGGCCGGCGGCGGCGGCCTCTACGCTGGCGGCGCCGTCGGCTCGGAGGACGATGACGATGCCGAGGAGGAGGAGGCCGAGGAGGAGGCGTACGTGTCGGATGACAGCGAGGCGCCGGCCAACAAGCGCCGGAGCGGTGCGCGGCGGCAGGCCTCGCTGCGGCGCCAGCCCAGCTCTGTGGGGGCGCGGGCCCACAGCTCCTCGACGGGTGCCGCCTCGGGCTCGTCGGATGCCGCGGCGCCGCAGCCCGCGTGCGGCGGCGCGCTGCCGCGGCGGCTGTCGGCCGACCAGGCTATGTCGCTGTCACCGGTGCCGGCGCCGGCCGTGTTCGGCAACCGATCCTCTGACGCCTGCGCGCAGCTGCTCGCCATGCAGCAGGCGCAGCAGCAGGCGCAGCAGCAGGCGCAGCAGCAGGCGCAGCAGCAGGCGCAGCAGCAGGCGCAGCAGGCGCAGGCTCAGCAGCAGCAGCAGTGCGAGGAGCAGCAGCGCGAGGAGCAGCGGTCCAAGCATGCGCAGCAGCTGCCGTGCTCCGGCCAGGACGCGTACGCCGCCTTCGCCGCCCTCGAGACATCACAGCAGCAGCAGCAGCAGCAGCAGCAGGCGGCCACGCAGCAGCAGCAGCCGCAGCAGCCGCAGCAGCCGCAGCAGCAGTCCTACCCCGCTGCTACCGGCAACAACAACCACTGGCTGCAGGCGCCCCCAGCGCCGGCCTCGGCCCCTGCCTGGGCGGGCTGCTCTTTCCAGTACGCTTTCATGCCGCCACAGAGCTTCACGTCGTTCGCGCCGCAAGACCTGCTCGAGCAGGCGTCGCAGCTCGCGCCTCCGGCCAAGCGGGCGCGCCCGGCGCCCGCAGCCCCGCTCCATCCGCATGCCAGCCTCAGCCTCAGTCGGCTGTCTTCCATGTCTTCGCCGCCCGAGCAGAGCAGCGCGCCCAAGTCTTGCCCCAGCACGGCCTCCGAGCTGTCAGGTCTGTCGGGGCTGGCCACCCTGCACCGTGGCCGGGACAGCATGGACATGCCCTCGGCGACGGCGTGCGGCGGCGCGGCTGTGGCGGCGCCGCAGCAAGGCTACGGCTGCGCAGGCCTCGAGCAGGCCGGCAGCGGCATGTGCGCTCCGTCGCCCTTCCAGCCGCAGCAGTCGACGGCGGCGCAGCTGCTGATGCAGCTGCAGCAGCACCAGGCCGCGGCTGCGATGTTTGACTTCACGCCGGCGGTGCGGGGGCAAGCCGCGGCGGCCGTGCCCGCGGCGGCTGACGAGCCGGCGGACGACTTTGAGTGGCAGTCGATCATGGAGTCGCTGGAGCCGGCCGACATGCCGGTCAGCGTCAGCGCCCTGGACGATGAGTGGATCGATGCGGCCTCGGCGGCGCAGCAGAGGCAGCAGCAACAGCAGCAGCAGCCCCAGCAGCAGCAGGTGCAGTCGGTCCTGCAGCCGGGGCCCGCGGCGCCGGCCTTCTCCTTCCTCACCTCGCAGCAGGAGCAGATGCTGCAGGGCCAGCAGGTAGGCCACTGGCTGCTTCACTCTCTGTGCCGCGAGCGAGCGTCCGAGCACGAGGGAGAACCGCGCCCTGACTGCCACTTGCCTGCCTCATCGGGGCCCCGCTAATGCCGCCTCGCCGCTGCCTGCTCTCCCCTGGCGTGTCCGCAGCAGCCCGAGCAGCCCGGCATGGCGAGCGCCAGCCGGTGGGCGCCGCAGCAGCAGCGGCCCCGGCCCTGCAACCTGCTGAGCTCCGACACGCCTCAGCCGCAGCCGCCGCAGCCCGCGCCGCAGCCGCAGCCGCCGTGCCAGGCGCCGCCGCAGCGCACCGCGAGTGACTTCACCTGGCTCAAGGTGAGGCCGGCCGCAAGCAGCGGGCTCCGTACGCGCTCCCTGCCCGTCCGCGCCTGGCCGTGGCTCGTTGGCGCCCGCCTCCGAGGGTCTCGTTGCGAAAGGCTCTGCCGCTGCGCCCTCGCCCCTCTCCTCCGCAGCCGGACATGGACATGGCCATGCCCCTGGCTTCCTTCTCATCCGAAGGCGGCTGCGGCTCGTATTACGGCGCGGCCAGCTCCCTGCTGCAGCAGCAGCGCGGCATGGGCCAGGCCTCGGCCGCGGCATACCTAATGCCGCAGCAGCCTTGCTACCCCTGCTCTGCCGCATACGACATGGGTCGCATGAGCGGCAGCGGCGCCGGGGGCCTCGGTGACCCCCTCGTGTTCCTGGTTTAACGGCTCGAAGCGGTGGGCGCGGCTTCCGGCCGGTCTGTCGTGTTCTTTTGGTCTAGGCTCCGCGCCGTGTTGCAAGCACACCCAGACCGATGCAAGCAGAGGCTTGGGCCGGCGCTGGGGTGTGGCTGATCTGCGGCGCAGCCCTCGCGTTGAGTGGAGCACGTTGTTAGTTTGCTCGAGTGTTGTGTGAGAGAGTGAGCGGTGTGTTTTGGTATTCAGACCCTGCGCTGCCGGTGTAGCGCTCGGAGCGCCCTGGCGCTTCTGCGGCGTCCGCGCCCCCTGGCGGCCGGGGCGCTCGCCCCAGCGGGCCAATCATTGTGGCCCTGGCGACGGCTTGCGCTGCTTGCGTTCAGCGCAGCGCCCGTTGTGGAGGCGGCGGGCGCACAGGAGAAGAAGGCGAAGCGCCGGGCGCATCGTATCGATTCGTCCGCTGGCCTGCCGCCGTGCAGCATGCGCGGCGGTCAAGGGCGCGGAGTTGCGCTGTGTGGCACGTCCCCTCGGTGAGGGTGACGGCCCGAGCTGCATTAGGGTGGCCGGCGGCCGTCCCGGGGGCTGTGTCGGCCCGGCACGGCGGTCTCCTGTTGAGACCGCGCCGCGGCTGCCACGGCCCCCGGCCGGCGTCTGGCCCCCCAACGAACGTATTGTGTTGTTGGGCTGTTGAAGACTTGAGCCCCCGCATCTTATCACTCGGTTTCCATATCAGACAGCACTGCGGTTGTGCTGTGAAGCGCCAGTTGAGGCATGCGGGTGAAGCGTGGCGTGCACATGCAGTATTAAATGCCGCCCCCTGACGTACCTATCGGTGTTCGCAACAACAGAGAGACTGGCGCGTGAGACGCGTAGCACTGAGCGCCGCACGTTGCATGGGGCCGGGTCCTTCACGTGTTGGTTGTGTGTATGTTCACGAGTATGTGTCGCAGTGTTCTCCGGTATGCGGTTGTGAACGTGTGGGGAGCGAGGCGGCGGCGCGTCCCTGTGGCGCAGTGTCGGGCCGGTGTGAACCCAGCCGGCGCCGCCTGCCTGACCTCCCAACTCCAGAGGCCGTGCGGCACCAGAATGGCAGCGTGCCAGCCCGCCCGTCACGCCGGGCGGCGTTCCGCGGTGCCGTGCTCCGAGTGGTGACGAGTGCCGCATATGTGGTTATGCGTCGTTGGGCCCTGCCGACCACGGAATGCCGGCCGGGGCCGTTGGCTGCCTCTGCGCTTCCTGTGCTTTCTGTGTGCACTGAACGCGCCGGCCTGTTGCGGTCGTGCTGAAGATTGCGACGGAGGAGGGCGCGGAGGGGGTGGGTCGGACCAGGGTGGTGTGCCGCGCCTGTCGTGTGTGCGATGTTGCCGTTGAGCGCATGGCCGGGAGGGAGGGAAGAAAGGAAGGAGTACACGAGCGAGAGCTTGGGGCGGCTGGCGAGCTGCCTGCTGGCGCCCAGAGGAGTGCTAGTGGCTTGCGAGTGGGATGGGCGCGAGGGCTTGAGGGGCAGGGCAGTGGGAGAGCCAACGGTAGTGCCTGGAGGCGCTGACCAGCATACGCCGCTCGCGCGCAATCGCGCGCCACGAGGGAACCGCATGCCATGGATGTGTGTGAGCGCGCTAGGGTGCAGAGAGTTGAGAGCGGGTAGAGAGGAAGGAGCTGTGCGTGGGCGAGGCGCTGAGAGCGTGTAGGGTGCAGAGAGCAGAGATGGAAGCGGGTAGGGTGCGTGTCATCGGCAACGTGCGTTGCCACCATGCGATAGCTGTGAGCGGTCTGCCAAGGTCGGGCCTGGAGGCGACCTGGCGCCTATTCCTAAAGAGCCCGCCCCCGGGCTTCAGCCGCGGCGTGGGGGCGGGCGAGCAAACGGGAAGGGGGTACTGGCGTGTGTGTTGCTGGGGTGTGTTTGTTCTTCGGTGGCGCGCGCGTGTGTGTGATGCGTGTGTGTGTTCACATGTGAGCCTTGCCCCTTGGATTGAATGACGAGTGGTGCAACACTTGATCGGAACCAAACCCAGTGCCCTTCCAGGCGGCCGCCGTCAGCTGCGTTGCCGGCCAGCCCCGCCTCCGGCCGCTATCTCGTATCAGCCCTGCGGCGCCTGCGATCAGCGCAACGTGGCCCCGCTTGGGCGGTACGAGGGCACCAGGGCTGCAGAGCGCAGCACCGCTGCACCGTGCCCGGCCAGACCCGCCTGCTGGGATGGGAGGCAAGGGTCGCACGGCCCCAGCGGCAGTGCCGTGAGCCCGGCCACAGCGCAGGGCCGAACCGCCCGGACGTCGGCTGCAGAGGCGTCAGCCTGACGCCACGTGTTCACGACCATCTGCTGCAACGAGCTGTGGCGTTCATGTCCCATCGCCATGGTTGTTGTTTGCTGTATGTTTATGCGATATTGCATGTTGTGCTGTGCTGGCGGCGGTCCACTCAAGGCCCACGGGTCACAGCTCCGCGTTTGCGTCTGGTCAGGGTGGCCTCTTTTTGGGGCGAGCCATGCACCCATGCGCAGCTGGGGAGGTTTATGACCCATCGAGTAGCGGTGATCAATGTAGTACAATCGTGTAGCGGGCTGATGCGAAGGCTGGCGTGCGTGAGTGTCCGCGCCCCCGGCTGCCCAGGAGCGCCTGTCAGCAGACCCAGTTGTCACACAGCGGGGGGCGGCGCAGCCAGCCCCGCGCTCCTCGCGCAGTGCCTGTTCGCTGCCGGCCACATGCCCCGTCGTCCGGCGCCGCCACCCCCCAACGCCCCCAACGTTTCCAGCCTCCGGCCGCACCTGGCCACCCATGAGCCCAACCATAAGCTGGTCAGCCCTCCGCCTTGCCAGAGGCACCAGACTAGAGAACATGCCAAGGAGGGTACCGGGAAGCCTCCTGCTCCCAGCCACACCCGCCCATCGCCCGCCACTGTCCGTACCCGCCCCACATTACACGCCCTCACCCGGCGGCCCCGCCCCGTCGCTGCCGGCCCCCAGCGCAGCCGCCCGCTCCCCCTCCGCCCCCCGCTCGCGCCCCTCCACCCGCCACCCCATGTCCACCACCCTAGCAGCACCCCACGGCCGCCGCCGTGCAGCCTCGCCGCGTGTCCGATGCGCGGCCGACCCCGAGCCGCTCAGCCCAAGGTCTTACGCTGCGCCTGCCAGCTCCCTGTCGCATCATAGCATGTGCTATCTTGTCTATCACATGGACGCTCAAGCGATGGTCTTGACGGCCTTGATGATGTCGTCGATCTGGGGCAGCGCCGCGGCCTCCAGGTTGGCGGCGTACGGCATGGGCACCTCAGCGCCTGGTGGGCGGGGGTGGGGGGCGCAGGGGCGCAGTGGGTGAGGAGACCAGCGAGGGCACGTACCGGGGGAGCAAGCACTAATTCGCAACATCTCCCTTGGGTGTAGGCACGGGGGTTCAAGGCCAGCACCTGATGGGAGGGTACGGCATGAGCGCGGCTTGGGCGCCCCAGCGCCCGGCGGCACAGGGGACGACCGGAACGTTCAGGCGCGGGATGCCAGTGGCACGGGCGGCGCGTCCAGTGCGCACGGGGAGAGACCAGTCCACAGCGGCCCCTGCCCTGCCCACGGCCCCCCCGTCCTGACGCACCCGTCACGCGCAGCACGGGCGCATCCAGGTCGTCAAACGCCAGCTCCTGCATCACCGCCGCGATCTCGCTGCCCACGCCGCACTGCGGCCAGCCCTCCTCCACCGTGATGAGCTTGTGCGTCTTGCGGACCGAGGCCAGGATGGTGTCCCGGTCCAGCGGCTTGATGGTGCGCAGGTTGATCACCTGCTCGCGGCACCACCCAGGCAGCAGCGCGAGGCCGGGTCTGGGGTCAGCCAGCGGGTGTCGACACGCCGCAGCCACCGCGTTCGGGCTCCGGGACCAGCAAGCCGCGATCGACCCGCTCTCCCGCGAGCATTGCCCGCGAGCGTGAACCGTGTCCCCCCTCCAGCCCAGGAGCCGTGCTTCTGTCCCAACCGCTCCCGCGGCCTCCCTGGAAGCGCCCCTGGGCCTGTGTTCCCGTCCGCTGGCCCCCCTCCAGCCGCTCTCCTCGGCGGCGCCGCGCTGCTCCCTGGCCTCCCCCCACACCTCGCAGTCGATGCCCTCCTTAGCCAGGTGGTCGGCCGCCTTGAGGCAGTAGCCGACCATCTTGGAGAACGACACCAGCGTGATGGACTTGCCTTCCCGCATCACCTGGGCACGCATGGGGTTGGGGCGGTGGGCGGGCGGTGGGGGAGGCAGAAGCAGCAGCGTGGAATGCGGTGAGGGTAGCAGACCGCGGAGCACCGGCTTGCGGCAACGCCACTCGGCGAGCGCCTCCAGCATGCGCGCGGGTGGTTGGTGGGGTGGTTGGTGGGTGGGTTGGTGGGGTGGTTGGTTGGGTGGTTGGTTGGGTGGTTGGTTGGGTGGTTGGTGGGGTGGCTGGTGGGGTGGTTGGTGGCCGCACACGCACGGGTGCCCGTGCTGGTTCCTACGTCAGTTCGCGACGGGGACGACTGGCGCGAGCAGGCAGCTAGTCGCTGCAGCGCCCCGGACACGTCGGGCTAGACGCCGCACAGGAGAAAGGAGCTGGCAGCAGACGGAGGCGCTGCGCTGCAGCCCCCAAGGGCATCGCTGGCGGGGGTTGTGGGGGGCCGCGTGAGGAGGGCTGCGGGCTGCCCAGTCGGCCGCAGCCTGGGGGGCCCTGGCGGCAGCTCGGCCCCTTCGCTTGCTGGCATGCCGCCCGGGCTCGCCGGCCGAGTTGCCGGAGGCCCCGATCCCCGTCTTTCTCCTCCGCACCTTGGCCTTGCCGATGGGCAGGACGAAGTCCTTGTCCAGGACCTGTGTTGGGGGCCGGGCAAGTGTGTTGGGGGCCGGGCAGGTGTGTTGGGGGCCGGGCACATGTGTTCATACTTATCAACAGATACCCGACAAGCGACGCCCTGGGGGATGGGCTTGTTAGCCGTGCGACAGGGCAGGCAAGGATGCGGCCGAGAGCGGTGCACCAGTGGGGGAGCGAAGCCCAGGTGTGTGAGGCAACGCTGTTGAGTGGGTGCAGCGGAAGCCGGCAGCGCCGGGGGCCGCGGCGCAGAGCGGCGCTGTGCGAGGCAGGCTGTGTGCTGGCAATGAGTGCGCCGATGGGCGGCGCTGCTGGCGAAGCGCCGGCCCGGGTACACTCAGGGCCCAGGGGCGACGCTGCTCCGGCTCCAGCACTAGCCAGCATGGGCGCTGGGCGCTGTGGCCCTGGTGCGCCGTGCTGCTGTCCGCCTCCCCCCAGTGCGTTCGCCGTGCTGCTGTCAGCCTCCCCCCAGTGCGTTCGCCAGTGCCTGCAGTGCCTCCGGCCCCATGATGCCAGGGCGCTGCGGCTGTGGGGCAGAGCTTGCCGCCCACCACGGCCGCCGGTGCCGCGCAGGAGCGCAGTACACCGCGTCAACCCGCGGGCATGCTGCCTCGGCCCGCGACCTGGCGCCGCTGCGCTCCGCAAGCTGCCGCCCACACTGGCCCGAGCCCGGGCGCCAAAGCAGTCCTGGCCCATTGGCCCACGGTGGCGGCGCGCGGGACGCCGCCGTCCATGCAGCCGCTTGGGGTGTGTTTGGGCGCAGTCCGTGGTTGTGGCTCGCACCGCCGCGCGTGCCGGGGCACGCAGGCACACCGTCGCCACGGCTGCGGCGTTGGTTCGGTGGGTCCTGGTCTCGAGTCCTCAGATCAGTCTCGACACGGAGCCGCCGCGCCAAGGGAGCGCCGCAGTAGGGCCAGCCCCAGCCAAATGCTGCTTTACGGGCTCCAGGCCGCTGGCCGAGCTGACTGGACCGGCAGCAGAATTGGCAGGATGCTCCACCGCCGGCCAGCGCCGCCCCCGTCGCGCGGAGCGCTGTGAGAGCTCCGACGCCCGCACGCAGCGCTGCACGTTGGCTAAGCTGGCATCTGCGCTGCTACCCTCCGTGGGCTGTGCTCAGGGCCCCCGCGCAGAGGCTCCCTGCTGTTGCTACGTGCTGGCCACGTAAGGCGCCGTCCAGGTTCGCTTCGATTGCATGCCCGCTGCCCGCATGCCGCGCTGGACACGCAGAGGGCGAACGGTTTGCGCCCCAAGGCCGCCGCCCGCATGGGCTACCAAGCCGAGGGCTGCGCCACCTCTCGCGTGCCGACATGCCCAACAACCCCCAAGCGCTGCGTTGACCGCTTTGACCAGCACGACTGCGACATCACGGCGCCGCACCTGGGGAGACACGGGGAACGCCTGGCCGTACAGAATCTCGTTCTCCAAGAAAATGACCGGATCCGGGTCCCGGATCGCGGCCTTCATTAGCCCGCGAGCGTCCTCCGAGTCGTAGGGGGCGAGCACCTGAAGGGCCGGGTGTCGAGGGCGTGTGTTAGGGGCAGCAACGAACACGTACACGCATGCGGGGGGGGGCGTGCGGGCCGGGTTAGGCATGAAATAACGTCGTGCACACTTTGAAGGGGAGGCGCCAGTCGCGCTGTGGGGAGAGGGGTGCATCAACGCTGTGGGGCGCTGCGGCTGATGTCACACGGCTCTGCAGCGTGAGTGCGTGCTGCTGCACGTCGTGCTGAGAAACAACGACCTGGGGCGTGACCGAGGTAGGTGCACTGGCACAAGAGCAGCCGCCCCAACGGCGGCTTCCGCACGGCCGCACCTTTAGCCCCGGCACTGAGCTGTACCAGGCGGCGAAGCACTGCGAGTGCTGCGCCGCGACACCCGCTGCCGCGCCGTTGGGGCCCCGGAATACAATGGGGCAGTTGATCTGGCCGGCTGACATGTAGAGCGTCTTGGCGGCCGAGTTGATGATCTGGTCAATCGCTTGCATGGCGAAGTTCCAGGTCATGAACTCGCACACCGGCTTCAGGCCCGCGAAGGCGGAGCCCACGGCAATGCCCGTGAAGCCGGCCTGGGAGAGGGAGAGCGCAGGGAGGGTTGGGGTGAGCTGCGCCGGAGAGAGGGGGAGGCGTGACAGGGGCACCGGCACGCACCTCGGTAATGGGCGTGTCCTTCACCCGCTCGGGTCCGTACTTCTGCAGCAGGCCCCTCGTAATCTGCAAGCAACTGACACGCCGTTAGGGGGCCTGGGGCTTGTCGCTGCCGCCACGTGATTGATTGCGCACCTTGTAAGCGCCCTGGTACTCGCCGACCTGCGCCCGCAGCACGCGACACCGGTCAGTCCTTCAGATGGTATGTAGCGGGGCGCTTGGGCAGCAGCCGCACCTCCTCTCCCAGAATGTAGACCTTGTCGTCGCGCGCGAGCTCCTCATCGAGCGCCGAGTTCAGCGCGTCACGCACCGTCATCTGCGCACCGCCATGCCAGTAATCATAGCCATTCATTGGATGTGGACAGCCCCAGTAAGCTTACCTCGCTGGTCTGGCTGGCAAATCCACGCGCAGCCAGCCCGGCCCTCCCCGCCTGTGGCAGCCGCTGCAGGAGCCATAATTTTAGGTCAGTGATAGTACGAAATTGCGGACAAATAATGCTCAGAACTCACGGCGAGGAGCCCATGCTGGCGACACGCCGTCAGCAGCGAGGGAAGCATTATGTTGAGTTGGCGCTCGCTGTGCGTGTGGACGGTGTGTGAGGAGAATTGTGGCGTTGGCCTAGCCTTGGCATGTTGCGCTGAACGTGTGCGCCGATACCCCCTCCTTACCCCCTCCTTACTCCCGTCACCCCCGGCGCCTCCATCTGCCGCTGGAAGTCAGCGGCTTCAGCTGGCAACAAAGATAGCAGTCATTCTGGCCAGCTGTAGGCAAAAGAAGTGGGCGGCAGCATTCGGCAGGTGCAGGTCGCAGCGCTGGATCCTGGATGTCCTGGCTGCTTGTTCGTGCTGTCGCAGCTGTGCGCACGCAACGCATGGGGCTGAGCTTCAAGTTCAGTGGGCTGCTTACTACGCCTGTAGCCTAACAGAGAGACGTGATGTATGGGCGGGCACCTTGGCATGGCGTGCAATTCTGCCAAGGCTGCGGCACGACATGGACGGAGTGTGTGTCGCGGGGTTATGGGTGGGTGACTGGGTGGCCAGGTGAATGGGTAACACCAGCAGCGTGAGAGGGCGGTAACAGCGGCAGCGTAACAACACGCTCCTGCCCAACCCCCTGGGCGCCGCGCCAGCGGCCACTCAGCATCGTGACAGCAGCCATAGCCTTCGCTACACCCACACGCGCACGAAAACTCCATTCCTCGTCGGTAAGCGGGGTACGACTGCCGCTGCTGCAAAGTCTTGCGGTTGCCACTTCTAACCCTTAACGTCGGACAGTCAGGTGTATCCCCATGTAAGTTAAATCCACAAAGAGACCTCCACCCAACTTCAATACATTATTTCTCCAGATGTTTAAGATTGCGACCGTGACGTCGACGCCGCTCTGAACATGCTGCTGCTGCTGCTGCTGCTGTGCCTCCAGGTGCTCGGAGCTGAGCGCCCGGCCTGCTTCCGCCCTGGCGGCGGCGTTGGGCCGGGCGGCGGAGGCGGAGGGAGTGGTAGCGGCCGCCGGGAGCGGCCGCGACACAGCTAGAGCGGTAGCAGCGGCGGCATGCGTTGAGATATGCATTCGTTCCTGACGTCAAGGCAGTTTGGGCGGCTATGTCCGGCCCGTGGGGTGAGGGCACGGAGGTCGGTGTGCCCGAGACCCCTGAAAACGTCACAAGCTATGACCGCATTATAACTGACCGTGTGGTATGGTCTGGGTGGCCTCTTTTGGGGGCGAGCCATGCACCCATGCGCAGCTGGTTAAAGAGGCAGCAGGCTTAATGACGAAGATGCGAAGATGCACCTCACAAGCTGTTGCCTTCATCCTCCCCGGCCCGTCGCCCCTAGCCGCGCACCTCTGTTTAGGCTTTCCCAGCGCTCAGTTCCGACGAGCGCAATGCATGCCGCCCCTGCTATGCCGAGCACCGAACACCAGCATTATCTCGAGCACCCGCAGGCGCTCACACTCGACACGCGCACCGGCTCCCGCCCGATCGCACACACGCCTACGCCTGACCAATAGCGGACGACACCCACCCACCCCCGGCCCCTGGCCGCGTCATTCGTAGCTGGCTTGTAAGCCCTCGCTCGCACGCCAGCGGGCGCAGCACCAACTAGATGCCGTCCGCCATCAAATGACCGCTCGGTGGCGCTTCGTGTCCTGCACACAGCCACCAACGCAGCTAGGGACGCCCTCATCACACAGCGGCCGAGCCAGGCCAGGCCAGCCGCTGCTGGCCCTAGCAACACGACGCGAGCGTGGCGACCGGTCTCTGCCAGCAGACCGAGCCCGGGGCCGCAGCCTGGCCGGATGCCGCTCGCATGCGCTTGCAAAGCCACACCGCAATGGCACGCAAACAAGCGGCCGTGCACGGGCCTGCAGTGCGCCCTCCGCACCCGAGCGTGCATCCAGTGGCCTCCGAGGATGCCCCCCCCCCGGCCCGGCCATCACCCACCACGCCACAAGCCGTAGACGGCGCCGCAGCCGCTGCCGCATTCAAGCCTGGCAGGGTCGATGCCGCCGGGACGCCTTCGCCAGCGTCAGCGAGATGGGCAACAGGCACGGAAGCTCCGCGCATTTGAACTCACCATGCGTCACTTGAGCTAAAATACGGTACCACACCCCAGCTGGGCCAGCGGCGGCCCCCGCCCCAGGCAAGGAGAGCACCCACAAATCACCAGGAGAAGTCGATCGGGCGGGCACCAGCCCCTACAGCAATACATGCAGGCGGGGCCTCGCCGCCGCTCCGCTCCACGCCGTCCGAACACCTCGAATGAGTCACAATGGCGGCCACGGCCGCCTGCCATGCCCTGCACAGCGCGGGCCGCATCCCTCGACACACAGCATCGGCTTGAACAGTCCCCGCTCGTTCGTTCGCTCGCAACGCCCGAAGGGGGCCTCGCGCGCTTCCATGGCAGCAGCGGGCCCGCTCCGACCCAACCAGCGCAGGCCACGCTCCTGCAACCCCCGCACCCACAGCTCCTTTGATCCTGGCGCTGCCCCGGACCGGCAGCGCGCGCCGTCCTGGCGCGCCCCCCGCGAGTCTGCCAGTGCGACCCACCGCCGCGGCCACGCCGCAGCGAGCGGCACCGCCGAACAGGCCGGTGGCGCACGGCACTTGCCGCCTGCCTGGGCAAGCCCGCCGAACGACGCTTGCCGCCTGAGTCGGCAAGCCCGCCGCACGACACTTGCCGCCTGCCTGGAGCCTGGCAACGCCGCCAGCCGAGGCCACCTCACAGTATGTGAAGCGGGAACTCGCTGTCGCCGCCATCCTGCAGAGGGTCCAGGACAACAGCGGCACGGCGTGGGTCAGTACCCGTCACACAGAGGGGCAAGGCGCGCAGATCAGCTCGGGTCGGCGGGCAACACCCTCCTGGCTTTGGGCACGTGTAATGCCAGGACAACCTCTCCCAGGCCCGGCTGCTGCCGGAATACAACTTTGCCACCGGGCGCCGTGGGACTTGCAGCCTCACGGTGCTCGGTGATGAAACTGCACCCCGGCAGGATTCCTGCGCAGCGGGAGCGCCGCCCCCGTGCTACGAACCCGAGCAGAACCCCAGGAAGTGCGCCTGACCAGGCCTTCCGGCCACGCTGAGCCTTGGGCCTTTCCCTGCTTCCCC
Organism: Chlamydomonas sphaeroides; assembly: GCA_001662425.1. Taxonomy (NCBI): domain Eukaryota; kingdom Viridiplantae; phylum Chlorophyta; class Chlorophyceae; order Chlamydomonadales; family Chlamydomonadaceae; genus Chlamydomonas; species Chlamydomonas sphaeroides. The sequence goes on along the minus strand of BDDC01000071.1, from coordinate 39,638 downwards.
GCCCCGCCACCCCAGGCCTAGAATCCAGAGCTCAGGTAACCCAGTGCCCAGGTAGTCGTGTGCCCAGCTCAGCCCCCGCCCGCCCTCAGCCCGTGCCTCCCCCGCCCGCCCTGCCCTGGCCTGCCTCCCCGCCCTCCGCCCCCGCCTCACATCTCCCACGCCCAGGTACTCGGGGTACACCGGCAGCCGCGCGGCGCTGCTGGACAGCGTCAGCAGCGACTCGCGGCCCATCAGCTCCGCGTCCTTGAGCATCTCGTGGATGCGGTCCATGACCTGGAGGGGCGGTAGACGGGGAGGCGCGGGGAAGGGGGGGCTGGGCGCAGACCGCGCACACGCAGGCGGGCAGGCACACGTGCACAGCATGCGCCCCGGGTGCGGGGCAGGGAGGTGGGTGTGGCCCAGTGCGGCCCAGTGCGGGGCAGGGAGGGGCAGGGCCCCTCACGGGAAGGCCTGCGCTGTCCGGGCATGCGGGGATGACGGCGCAGGCAAGCCAGGGCACGTACGGCGCCGGGCGCTGAGCGGCATTGGGCCCGGGTCAGCGTACAACCTGCTCGACCGGTTCAGCACACGCCTGCACCCCCAACCGGGCGTCGGACGTACCTGCCGGAACGTGGGCCGCAGCCGCCGGTCGCCCTGCCAGCAGCGCTGCGCCAGCTCCCTGCAGGGCGGGCCACGCAACGGCTCAACCCCCAGGGCGCCGAAGTTCGAACGCTGTGGGGCTCGCGCAGCCCCGACGCGCAGCCACCCCGACAATCATCCCTTCCCGTCCGCTCCACCACCTGGTCAAGCAGCGCCACGTTGCCCGGCCCCTGCCCCCGCGCCCCTGCTCACTTGAAGGAGGGGTGTGTGGACGAGGGGAACTCGGGCCGCAGCCCCTCCTTGCTGACCTTGACCGCCACGTCAATGGTGCGGTAGCCCGTGTAGGGGCGAAGTCCCGTGTACAGCTCCCACATCATGATACCGAACTGGGCAGGGCGGGGCGCGCAGGAGGGAGGGGGCAGTGGAAGGGTGGTGAGCGCGCCGGAGGCGGGGATGCACGGTAGGGGGGATGGGCGGCAGAGTGCGCTGCCGAGGGGCTCGTGTTTGCATCGAGACACCCGATCCAGGCGCGCGCTCACCGCGTACACGTCCACCGCCTTGGTGAGCTTGCCGTTGGGCTGCATGGCCTCGGGCGCTAGGTGCGTGATGGTGCCCTCCGCGTGCTTGTTGAAGTAGCTGTTGTCCGACACGATGTTGCTCAGACCAAAGTCCGCCACCTGCAGGCGCCGGCCGCAGGGGTTGAGGGGTCCGTTGTGGGTCATGCGGCGCCGCTGTGCCGGGTGATCAGTGCGGGCTGGGCGTGGGCCCGGGCCGCGCCCCTCCAGGCCCACAACGCCCGGCCTCGGGCCCCGGGCCCCCACCTTGCAGTTGAAGCCCCTGCTATCGATGGTGGAGCTCTTGAGCAGCACGTTCTCCGGCTTGAGGTCGTAGTGCACGATGCCTGGGGGAAGGGGGGGAGGCACACGCGCCGAGGGGTGCGCGCATGCATTGGAATCCCGGGAGAGGCCATGGTGCCGAGAGAGCGGAGAGATGCATGCTGGGGAGACGGCGGAGGCGGGCACTGCGGCACGCCGGGCATCCTAAGCTCCCACCGCAGCCGCACATTCGGCGCCCGACGCAGGCACAACCCCTGCCTCGCCGCACACGGCCTTCCAAGCCGCCGCCAGCCCCACAGGGCCCACAAGGCCTCACCGATGGAGTGCAGGTAATGCAGCGCCGAGGCCACCTCCAGCAGGCAGTGCAGGATGGCGGCCATCGCCACCTTGCCCGCGTGGTGCCGCAGCAGGGAGGTGTTGAGCACGTCCGCCAGGCTGCCCATGTCGCAGAAGTCCATCACCAGCACCTGGGCATAGGAGGGTGGGCAGGACGGTTGGCGCCGCGCATCCGGGCGCAGGGCGGCCCACAGGTCGCCCAACGCCAACCTGACCCACCGACGGACCGGGTTCTTTGCGTGTGATTCGGCTTTCGGGCTTGGAGCCGCCCCGCATGCGGCAGCCCTGCTTTACCGCTCGTCCACTGCACTGCGCCAGCCCTCACCTGGCAGTTCTGCTCGCCCGGGCGGCTGAGCTTGCCGCTGCCCTCCTTGCCGGCGCCGCCCTGGCCGTTGGGCCCGCCTTGCCCGTCGCGCTCCTTCTGCGCCGTGGGGTTGTTGTGGCCGCGCACAAACTTGATGCTGTTGAGCGGCACGTCGGCGTAGTAGGTGTGGATCTGCGGCGGGCAAAGGCAGGCAAGCGGAGAGGAGGGGCAGGGGCAGCAGTGCTCGGGTGTGTACCGGCACTCGACCTGCCACCCTGCCGTCCTCCTCATCTGCACCTCACGCAGCAACCCTCTGCGCTTTCCCGCTGCCGCCCCTGCCGCTGCCCGTCATCCTCCTGCGGCCGCTGCCACGCCTGACGGCGCCGCTGCCCCTGCCCCTGGCCCTGGCCCTGCCCCTGCCGCGGCCGCTGCCGCGGCCGCTGCCTGACTGCGCAGCTGGCGCCATCTCTTCCCTGCTGACGTGGCCGCTGGCGCTGGCGCTGCCGCTCCCCAGGCACCGCTGCCGCTGGCGCACCTGGATGATGTTGGGGTGCGATATCGAGGTGAGCAGCGCCAGCTCCAGCGCTCCGTTGAGCGAGCCGTTGTCCACGTCTCGGTCGCACACCACCTTGACCGCCGCCAGCTGGCCCTTGTAGATCTGGGGGATTGGCGGAGTAGCGGTTCGGGGAGGTAGGCAGGCTGTTGCACGACAGGCAAGTAGCGCACCCGTCTGCCTGAGGCAGAGCACCCAGCCCAGGAGGACGGTGCTGCGACAGCATGGCGCCGACAGAGAGGCCCGGCGGGCGAGTGTACGCGCCGCCGGAGTGCCGTACGGCACGACTCACCGCGCGGTACACGGTGCCGTACCCTCCCCTCCCCAGCTCGTCGTACACCTCCAGGTCCTCCAGCATGTTGTTGGGCCCCGGGTCGGGGTGCCCCTTGTACACCTGCGATAACACAGGCACAGCCGCGACACGCACACACCGCCTCACCCTCTTCTCACTCCCCCGGTCCCTGCATGTGCGGTCGCACGCGCGGCCCCATCCCCCAGCTGCAGCGCACCGTCCACACGTTGTCCCACCACGCCCACCGGCCCACGCCGCCTGCTATGCGCCGGCCGCCTGCGCCGCTGCCTGCAATGCGCTCCCTGCGCTGCCGCAGCTCGCGGGCCGCAGCCCCCGGGCTCCCAAGCTGCCGACACAGGCTGACGCACCTTGGCGAGCTGCCTCCGGATCTGCTCCTGCAGCTCCGCGATGAGCGCGTCCTTCTCGGGCCGCGTGCCCAGCACCAGGTCCTTGGTGCTCTCCAGCGTGGCGCTGAGGGGGGGGGGTCGACAGCAGGAGGGTGGGGGCGGCGGCAGGTAAGCAAAACAGGGAGCGGTAGGCGGTGGTGAGCGGCAGGCGGCAGCACGGCGGCAGGGCGGGACTTGCTCGACCAGCGATGTGCGGCACGGCAGGGCAGGGCAGGGCAGGGCAGGGCAGGGCAGGGCAGGGCAGGGCAGGGCAGCAGCTCGCTGACTCCGCAGCGCACCTGTCGCTCGTGCCCAGCTCGTCCTTGGCGCCCGCGCCGCCCGTGGCCGACAGCGACTCGAACTTGCAGCTCTGCGGCGCCGCAGCAGCAACAGCCACACAGCGTCAGCGTCAAGTCCATACCCCGTTGAGCAGGGGCGCTCCTCGCTGGCCGTCGCCGGCCCGGCTGGCCCAGCTGGCACTAGGCAGCCCGCCTGCTCTTGCTTGGCGCCATCCTCGCCCAACAAGGCGGCCGCCTCCGCAGCAGCGGCATCCTCATCCTCATCCTCAGCAGCAGCAGCGGCTGGCGCCCTGCCTCGCACCTCGCTGACTTCGATGAGCTTCTTGTTGAGCTCGCTGTACAGCTTCTGCTGCAGCGTCGGCACCATGAGCTTCACCAGGTCCATCACCTCGCGCCGCACCATGCCAAAGTCCGTCGCCGTCCTGGACAGACGCAGACCGCAGGGCGCAGGAGGGGCAAACACGCTGGTGTCGAGCTCACACATTACCGGCTCCGCACGTGGACTCCCAGCTGCAAAACACGGCCGCGCAGTCCACAGCCCTGCCCCAGCTATAGCGCCTGGGCCACGCCAGGCCGTGCCAAGGCTCCTGGGATGTGGTGAATTCTTCTGCCCAAGCTGCAGATGCCGCTCTGCTCCTGCCTTGGTCCCAACCCCCAGCCTTCGCATCCTGGGCCCGGCCGCCAGCTCGGGCCGCCAGCCCCACCTGCTGATCACGTAGAGCCCGCCGATGCGCGCCGCGTCGGGCGCCACCAGCGGCAGCACCATGGCAGACGCGGGCGAGCGGCCCTCGCTTTTGTACAGGATGGCCACATCCGCCCCCGTCTTGTAGAGGCGCAGGTAGCGGCGCATGTTGGCCACCTTCATGACCTGTGTGGGTATGGGTTGCGTGCGGAAGGGAGCGGGGACCAGGAGAGGATGTTGGGGAAGGGGAAGGGGGGGAGGGCCACGAAGCGGCGCAGGTACTCGGGCCGCCATACGTCACAGTGACGCCGCGCCAGGCGGCCAATGCAACGAAGCGCGGCCGCCGTAATCCTGCGCATTGCACGCCTGCGCCGCGCATGCCTGCGTCGCCGCGGCCCTCGCGACAGAACCCTGGCACCGACTCCGCCACCGGCCCCGCCGCACCTGCCCCGTCGCCAGCGCGTTCTCCAGCAGCGTCTCGTTTGTTACGAAGCCGTGCATGTCCTGGGTCGCAACGGCGGCACGGAGCAGCGAGCACCGGTTGGGTTGCGATGGCAGGGCCAAGCGATGGACCCTGCCGGCCTGAGCTTTGCTCCGCGCAAGGCACTAGACGCCTACCGAGCCTTTTCCCTCAGCAGTGCTCATCTGCGGAGCGCTGCCGTCTGCTGCTGTCGCCCTCGCCAGCCTAGCAGGCAAGGCCCCTTGCCATCCGCGGCTGCCGCCTGTCCCTGCCTGGCGCCTCCCACCCAGCGCGCCCAGCTCGGCGCGCGACGCACCACGTGCTCCTTGAACTCGGGGCTCTTGCGCTGCCCCCCTGTCGGCCCCAGCACCGCCTCCACCATCTCCCGGCTGAGCGAGAACATGATGGCGCAGGGCCGCCCCGGCAGCACAAGCGCGATGTAGAAGGACAGGTCCTGCAGCGCGTCGAAGATGCCCGTCAGGCCCTGGGGGAAACGGGAGGGGAGGAAAGAGGAGGATACGTGTCGTGCGGCACCCAATGGAAGCGCACGCGCATGGACGCCGCAGAGGCCTGGGACGCGCCCAGGGCGCCCAGGGTTGGGTGGTTGGTCACCAGGGCCGGCGTGCTTGCACGCGGCTGAGTGCTGACATGCAGCGGTCCGGGCTGACGGCCGGCTGGCCAGCTGGCTGGCGGCTGGGCGGTCCGCAGACTCTGGAGCTGGGTGATAAAGGGCTGGCGGCTGCAAGCTGCATGGTGAAAGGCTGCCGCCACGACGCCGCTGAGCCCGCACCCCTCGGGGCCCGCACAGATGGCTCCCAGGCCCTGGAGCCTGCGCGCCAGAGCAACCTTGCGTGCAGCGCGCCGGCCGGCGCCATGCCCGGCGTCTGGCTGGCTTCCCGCCGCCGAGCAGCCCGCAGCGGGTTCCATGCGGGCTGGGTGCCGCTTGCGGCAGCAGCTGCCCCTCGCCGTTGCTGACCGGCATCACAGTGCCGCGCCGGCCCGGCCACATGCGAGTACCGCCGCAGGCAGTGCAGCCGCAAGCGCCTGCGGCAACGGCGCTTGCGGCGGTGCAGCCGCCGAGCCGGTGTAACGTGGCCGGCCAGGCGCCAGACTGCAGGACATGTGCGCGAGGCCCGCGGCGGCACGCAGCCAGTGTGCTGGCGAACCAACGGGCTCTTCCACCACGACGTTCCAGCGCTCGGGCGCGCGGCGGCGCGACGTGTTGAATCCCACGGAGCACAGCGCGTTGCTGAGCACTGCACGCCGCCAGTAGCCCAAGCGGCTGCCGCTCCGCTCCGCTGATGCGACGCGCTCAGCAGAATGCGTCTAGTCGCCAGCAGCGCCCGAGCGCCAGCTCGCTGCAGCTGGTCTGCGCCGACGAGCCCAGGGTTTGCGCTGCAGCGGGGGTAGCCGGCGCAATAGCGCCCTCGCCACCGCACAGGCCGGGCTGGGCATGGGCCCCTGTGCCGATCCGCGGCTCCGGCCCAGGGCGCACTGCGGCGGCGCGCGCCAGCTCAATGCCGCCACGCTGCCAGCAGGGATGGCTGAGGCGAGGCGATCCCGGCTGCCGGTCCGTGGCCTCACTGGGTGAGGCGGTTCCGCCTGCCGGTCCGCGGCCTCGTCCTGCTGGCCTGCGCGCCAGCAGCTGCGTGCTGCACTGCCGGCAGAGCTGCCCGCGCCGCCACCTGCCAGGCTCTGTCCGAGCTGTTACGTGGGAGCAACCGCCTGCCTGCCGCCTGCCGCCGCCCCGACGCGCGCGCCCGTTGCAACCGCCAGCTGGCGAGGGTGCGCCCTTGCTTCCGGCCTTTGTGCAGCGGAGGCCCCTGCCACGCGGCCGCGTCCTGAGGCCCCTGCTGGAGCGCGCCTATCTATCGCTGTCCTGTCACCGGCTGCTGGGCACTGCGCGTGCTCTAGGGGCACGTGAGCGTAGAAGCGCGTGACAGGCGAGAGATAGCCGACGCACGCCGGCTTGGGGCCCGACCACGCGTCCCAACCCCGGCAGCGCCTGCAGGCGCGATACCGACCTTGAGCGTGGCCATGCTGAGCTGCTCCACCGTCTCCTGCTTGGCAATGGCCTGCAGCCAGCTGACTTTGGAGCGCAGGTGCGCGTCGTGGAAGTGCTGCGCCAGCACCGCCGCGAGTAGCCGCAGCTGCAGGCCCCACCTGCGTGGGCGGTGGCACAAAGGTTGAAGATTGACAGGACCCCGAAGCCCCCCGTCCGCACCCCGCCCACTGCAGCAGCTTTCCCCCGCCGCCCCTGGTTTCCCTCTTTACCAGTGCTTCTGCTCGTCGACCTCGATGACCAGCGCCACGTTCAGCACGCCAACAAGCTGAGCGCCCACTTTGATGGGCACAGCCAGGAACGACTTCAGCTTCTGCATCTTGAACAGGCACTTCCAGTCCTCTGGCAGCTCATTGGCGTTGTGCTCGCCAGCTGCCCAGAAACATGCAGCGCCCTCAGACACCACCCGCTGCACAGACCAGTGCGAGCTGGCCACATTGAGCAGGTAGTGTTTTGGGAGGAAGTCCGAGCCCACGCCAGCGGCTGTAAGCACCATAAACACTTGCTCATCCTCGCTGACTACAGAGATGCTGCGGTCGAAAACGGGTGTTCGACAAGCCCAGGCGTCAAAACTGGGGGACAGTTTCAAAGGCGAAGTAGAGCGCGCTCACCTCGCGAACTGCACATAGCTCTCGCCGACGAGCAAGCTGGTGAAGGCTTCCACCTTCTCGACTGCCGTCCCCTCAATTGCAGATAATGACTCAATCAGTTGCGTGCCCTGGCGTAGGCACAGGGCAACGTTGTCGGCACAAGGCGTGCAAAAACAATCAGCAGCCCGCTGCGCGCCCTCGTACCTTGTCCACTGCCGACAATGTGTGCTTATTAGTTGTTGCTTTGCGACCAGCGGTGCTAGCAGTCGGCTTGTCTTGCGACAGTTCTGCGTCGCGACCGCCCTCCGCTGCCTGCCCTGAGTCGCCTCGACTGCTTTCCACAGGCACAGAGCTTTCGCCTGCATCTGTAGGCGTGGGTACGCCGTCGCTGTTTGGGCTCCCTGCGACTGCTTGCCGCGCGGCGTTCGGCGCTGCCGGAGCCGCTGCGACATGTGCAGCAGGAGCTGGCTGCACAGGCTTTGCTGCGGTTGCAGGGGTGCTTGCAGGTGGAGGTGCTGCGGGCGTAGAGACGAGACACCCCATAGCCCGGGCGCTTGCTACGTTGCCATCAACTGTGGCTCACACACTATTATCATGCCTGTCCCTGAGCTGCCTCGCTTGCTGCGAAAAACGCTTCAAGATGGCTCAATTACTACGTCGCTGTCAAGCTTGCAAGCTATGCTGTGGTGTTGAACGACAAACGCTTGTGTTACGTGTGTGATATGAGTGAGGAGTAGCACTGAACCGCGCGCAGGAGAGCACTGCGAGTCCCGTACACAAACATGAATCCCGCCCGTCCCCGAGTTTCTTGGTGGTTCGGGACCCCGCAGCAGCTGAGCGCTGCACCAAGCCAGGCGTGCAAACCTCTGCTTGCCGACGACTTTAGTGGAGGCGTCTTACAGAGTAGCGACGAATTGCCCTTCTGTTGCGCCACCACCTCCCCTGCATCTGCCTTGACAACGGCACACGGCAGGGTGTGCTCCTTGGCTCCCTTCCCCCGCTTGGCCCGTGTGCGGCCTCCGCCAGCACCGAATGCAGGGAATCCCCTGCCTGACACCTCCTGACCCGCCTCCCGTTCGCCTCCCGAGTTCCGACATCCGCGCCGCTGATGTCCTGCCGCCTCCTGCTGCAGACGCCCATAGCCGCGCCCCACACCTCAGCGGCCGACCTTGCCCAAACTCGAATCGGTCTTGGGGTTGGCAGTGTACTCCTGCAGAGTTCGGGACGGAAAGGCGAGGCAGCGCGTCAAGCCGCAAGGGGCGGAACCCGGCGATGAGCAGCAAGCACAGATACAGGTTCTTGACTTCATCTGTTTGTAAGCGCACAGCGCCTGGGCGCGCAGCATCTGTCAAACAAGCCCCTGCAGCGTTCGGCACCCTGCCGCCTTGCAGCACAATAAACACCCTTGAGGTGCCCTGCAACTAGCAGCTAGCTCAGCCGCACCCCCCGCGCTGCTGCCGGCCGCCTGCCTGCATCTCCACCAGCGCGTGGTCGATCTGGCTCTGCAGCCGCCGCAGGTCGGCGATGAACAGCAGGCGCAGGCAGGTGGCGGCGGCGCACAGCGCCTCGCCTGCGGGGGACCCGGGGGTGCAGCCGGGGGTACAGCCGGGGGTACAGCCGGGGGTACAGCTGGGGGTACAGCCGGGGGCGCAGCACGCTGCGTTGTGCTACCGGCAGCCCACAGGCCGCTGCGTATCGCTGGCACGCGCGCCGCGGTGCGGTCGTCTGGCTCCCCACCGGGCTTTCTGGGCAAAGTGCGCCGCTGGGTTGGGCCGGAGCGGCCGGAGCGGTGCGACAGTGCACGGCTCAGGGCCGAACCAGGCCCCTCGGCGCCCGCCAGGCCGGTCACGGCCGGTCGGCTTCCCGCAGCGACCGCTTGGCAAGAGCGGCCAGCGGCCGCAGTCCCTGCCCCGCCCCACTCTCCAGCCTCACCCTCGACCTCAAAGCCCAGCGGCACCGACGCCAACGCCTGCTTGGCCGCGGACTTGCCGCGGCCCCACGCGCCGGACCGCAGCGCGGGGCCCACCTGCGGGCGGCGGCGGCGAGAGAGGGCCGCACAGCGGCCGCAGCGACGGGCCGGTGTTGCAATGGTACACGGATAGCGGCCAGGGAGAGCAATCACCAGCAGCACACTGTCGGCACGCAGCAGGCGGCCGATGCCGCCAGCAGGCAGCACATGCGGCCGCCCGCTGGTGCAAGGCGCGGCCGCGGCTGCCGCGGGGTGCGGGCACCTTGGGGCACCTGGGCGCACCCACCTGGCACACCAGTCGCTCCGTCGTTGCCTGCGGCCGGGTGCGGGGTGGCAGCGTCATGGCACCACAGGCGCAGGCACATCAGTGCGGTGGACACACATACCGCAAACACACGAGACGCCGACGCACGCTGTGTAAAAGCGCAGCGTTCCGCGCCTCCCCCGGCCGCCGCCGTGCAACCCAGACGGCCAAGCACTCCAAGCCTCTGCAGAGCCGCCCATCAAGGCAGCACAGCCCGATACTCGTGTGTGCCCCGCCTCCGCAGTGCGCAGCCGCCAGCCCATGCCCATGCCCATGCCCATGCCCATGCCCATGCCCATGCCCATGCCCATGCCCATGCCCATGCCCATGCCCTGCCGCCCCACCGCTCGCAACGGCGGAGGGCCAGTCCCGTGCGCCGCTGCCTTGTCAACACAGCACCGGCAGCTGCCCAACCTCCCAACCCCAACGTCCCTGCCGGGACCTGTCCCGCAGCACTCGGCTCCGGCTCTCAGCTGTTCCATTCGCAACCACAGGCCACACAGCCCTCCACCACGCACTACCACACCTGCAGCTGCGCCGCGATGTCGGCTCCCTCCGGCCCAGCCCCCGCGGCCGGCGCCTCCACGCCCGCGTCGCGGATCAGCTGCAGCACCGCCGCCGCGATGGCAGGGTCGGCCACTGCGGCAGCCGGGCGGGACGGGGCGCGAGGTTGGTCACGTGTCTCACGGGGGCGCGGGGTCGGGAGCCGGCACGGTGCCGCTTGGCGCCCCCCGCTGGCCTTGTTGTTGGCCAGCGCCAACACGGCTGAGGGCTGCTGCAGGGTGGTAGCCTCCGTCGGGCGGCCGGCCACCTACGGTCTGCAAAGGGAGGCGCCTCCTTGGAGCCCACGAACTGCGGGCCGCCCGCGCCGCCGCCCGCTGGCTTGGCGCCGCCGCTGCCGGGCCCGGGGCCGGGCTTGGCCGCGGCGGGCACGGCTCTGGCGGGCGTCAGCTTGTCGGCTGCGGACGGCCAGGGCGGGTTGGGCAGCGTCAGAGACGGCAGCGGAGGCTGGGCAGCCAGGAGTTGGCTTTGGTCGCCAGTACAGCCGCACCTTCAGCTGAGCGCTATGGAGCGATATCGGCGGACGTGCCCATGGAGGAACACCGCTCACTGCTGCCGCATGCGGCACCCGCTGAGCCATTATGCGGTGCGGCCAGCCCCGGCGGCGTGTGCCGGGGCCTGGCGGGCGCCCGCGAATGACGCGCGCCATGTTTGTCCCGTGGCACACAAGCTCAACCTCAGCAGCCCCGCCCGCCAGCACCACCGCCATCGTTGCACAGCGCAACCTAGCCTCAACCCAAACCCCGCACGCAGCTCGCGTTCCGATGAGACCCAAGACGTGTGCGATGGGCAGGATGCAGCCCTGCGCCAGCCCATGGGAGCTGCCGGCGACGGCACCTCCACGCCAGCTACATGCCTTCGCACCGACCGATGTCCTCGTCGTCCAGGTTCACGCCAAGAGTAACATCACAACGGTCAACGTCAGTCCCGTAAACCGCCCACCCACCGTTGTCCTCATACTCCAGGTTCACCGCGAAGCCCACCAGCCACTCGAGCGCGCCTCGCAGCTCGGTCGCCGGCACGGGGCACTGCAGGTCTGACAGGTACTGCGGGACACACGGACCGGCCGGGGGCAGCTCAGTCAGCAGGCCTCGGCAAAGGCGTCGTGGGGATGGTCGAGGTCGCAGCGGCAGCGGAAAGGAAGTACGAGGGCGCAGCGAGCTAGAAAGCAAGTACCGAGCTAGAAGCTCGGGGCGGGGAGGATTGAGGGTGGCCAGGGGCTCCAAGCTAGCGCCCAGGGCTAGGGCCGCGGGCCGAGGCCCCCTGAGCAAGGGCAGCATGCGCGGCTGCTCCGTGAGCGGGTGCACGCCTCTGAGCGCCAGGTGTCCGGCGGTGCGCCCGGCGGTCCAGGACCAGGGCCAACCGCTTTGTGGTACGTGATTGCTGTGGGGCCGGGGTGGGACCTCGGAGGCGTGAGGGGCGCTCGGCGGGGCTGGGGGCCAGGAGCTAGGGGGCAGGGGCGGCTGCCGCACATGGCTGTA
>BDDC01000071.1:12978-27934 GCA_001662425.1 Chlamydomonas sphaeroides | reverse complement strand
CCCATGCCCATGCCCATGCCCATGCCCATGCCCATGCCCATGCCCATGCCCATGCCCATGCCCATGCCGCACGCCGCTGTACCCCACGCCAACGCCCCCAGCAGCCAACCGCCACCAACTGTAGCCTCCCTAGCCGCTGGCCGCTCCCATGCTCTCGCAGCGTGCGCCTCTGCTGCCGTCGCCCATCCCGTTTCCGCCCATGCCGCCTTCGGCCCTGGCCTCATAGCCTGTCGCCCCGTGACCAGGATCATGCCCCCGAGCCCCGCAGGCCGCTAGCTCTCGGCCATGAAGTCCGGGACACTGCTGCCAGCTCAATAGCCGCGCTGGAATGCTGCGTCGCCATCAGTGCTCGAGCTAGAGCGCCTGCGGCGGCACGACAGGGAGGTGGACCAGACGTACATTGCAGGAACGGAGGCCGGAAGCTGGGAGCCTTGCGCGGCGGTGCACACGGTGTGGTATGACAGTGCGGATGTATGTCGCAGATCTAACGTAGCAGCACATAGGCCCCACCGCGATGCCGTCGAGCAGTTTCTTTCGGTGGGCTGGAAGGATGAAGTAGGGCGCCATGGCCTTGTCGACCCGCTGCAGCCCCGCCTCGTCCAGGCCCTTCAGCTTGTCCAGGCCTGGGCAGGAGCGCAGCATGGGGTGTTGGCGACAGCTCGGCAGATAGGGAACACGGCGTGTTGCTCGGGCAGGGGCAGCGTGTCGTGCCGCGATCCGCCGCGGTCAGACCCTTACGTCAAGGGGCCCTTTCCCCCTTCCCCTTTCACATACCCCCATGCATACCCCCACGGCTTACTGTCGAAGCCAGCCAGCGCGAACGCGGCGATGTACGTGTCTGTGAACGGGTTGCCGAACACCGGCCGCGACTGCTTGAGCCACGAAGCAACGCTGTCCGGCGGCGGCCGCGGCTGCCAGGGCTGCGAGGGCTGACTGCTCGTCCCCGCACCGTACGCAGCACCGCCGCTGACGCCAGACCCGGCTCCGGCGCCGACCGGCGCCTGCCAGGAGCTGCCACCAAGGCCCGGCTGCGGCAGCAGCCGCTTGCGGGGCTCCGAGCCGCCGGCCTCAGCGCCGGCCTCCCGGGCCACCGCGTCCACGCCGCTGTCCCGCGCCCGCTTGCGCAGCTGCTGCTGCAGCGGCGCCCCAAGCAGCGGCGCCGCCAGGGGCTGCTCTTGCTCATGGGGCGCGTGCAGCGCCTCCACCGCCTCCGCCTCCTGGAGTTCCTCGAGCAGCAGTTGCTGCTGCTCCTGCTGCTGCTGCTGCGGCGGCGGCGGCTGCTGGCCCTGTGCCTGCTGCGCCGGTGGCGGCTGCCCCTGGCCCCCCATGCCGCCGTGCATACTCAGCAACAGCGTGACGATACCAAGCTGCACCGCCGCCTGCTGCTGCGCGGCCGCGGCGGCCTCCGCCTGCACCTGCAGCGCGGCCGCCAGAATATCCGTCGGCACAGCCTGCAGCGCCGCCAGCGCCCGCGGCAGCCACTGCACCCGCACCACCACCGCCTGCTGCAGGTTTGCGATGTCTTGCGCCTCCGCCTGCAGCGCCACCAGCAGCGCCTGCGCCGGCTGCTGCACTGGCTGCGGTGGCTGCGCCGGCGGCTCCGCCTGCGCTTGTTGCTGCTGCGGCTGCGGCGTCTGCGGCGTCTGCGGCCGCTGCGCCAGCTGCGGCGGCTGCGGCGGCTGCGGCGGCTGCGGCGGCTGCGGCGGCTGCGGCGGCTGCGGCGGCTGCCGCGGCTGCGGCGGCTGCGCCAGCTGCGGCGGCTGCGGCGGCTGCGGCGGCTGCGGCGGCTGCGCCAGCTGCGGCGGCTGCGGCGGCTGCGGCGGCTGCGGCGGCTGCGGCGGCTGCGCCAGCTGCGGTGGCTGCTGCGCCAGCGCCAGCGCCAGCGCCTGCGCCTGCGCCTGCGCCTGCGCTTGCGCCTGCTCCTGCGCCTGCGCCTGCGCCTGCGCCAGCACCGCCTGAGCCGCCTGAGCCAGCGCTGGCCCCTGCGCCTGGGCCGCCGCCGCCGCCGCCTGCTGCAGCGCCGCCGCCACCTGTGCCTGCGCCATGAACTCCTGCAGCTCGGCGCGCAGGGCCTCCGCCAAGCCGTCGTCGGGCTGCACCTGGTGGGCTAGGAGCCACTGGTCGCTGAGCAGCCGCTCCAGGAGGATGGTACCAGGCGCGGACGCCGGCGGCGCCAGCAGGCTGACCTGGTGGTGCTCCGGCAGGCCCGCCAGCAGCTGCACGACGCGAGCCGGGCTGGCGAACAGGATGAGCAGGTTGTCTTCACCCTCCAGGCAGCGCCCGGCGAACTGGACCCAGGCAGCCAGGATGAGGTTGCTCATCCAGCCGGGTGGCGCTGGGTCGGCCGGCGGTACGAGGATGAACGGGCCTGCGTTGGTTGCGGCGTATGCGGCGGGCCGGCGTCAGGCATGCAGACAGAAGCAGCAGGAGCAGATTCGCGACAACACACTGTAGCGGCGGGCATGCCTTCCTTGATAACGGCTTAACGGGCAGTGTTCTTTGCTGCCATCACCTCCGTCTGTCCTCCCAGCCGCAGCCAAGTAGCCCAGCATGCCCAATCCAACCCCACTCCGGCGACCCCGCCAGCTTCCGTCATACGACACCCCAGATGCCCGATCCCGCACATGTACACTGACCGTTCTGGTGATCGGCCTGGCGGTTGTGCGCCCGCCGTCCGGCGCCGTTGTTGCCCGCATCCACGATCTGCGGCGGCAGGGAGTCCACAGGAGGCAGAGCCCCGTGCTCAGGCAGGGGTCGCGGGCAAGGGACGCGCGCGTTGCAACTTGCTTTGCGCCGCCATCAACCCGGTGTAACCCTGATCTCAGCTATTACGCCCAGCCGTCCCCTTGCAACGCCCACCTCCTCACAGACCGGGCAGTGGTAGTAGTTTGCTGCGGCAGCGCGGCCTCCCCGGATGCACACCGCCGCCCAGCGGTGCACGCCCGGCGCATCCCCCAGGTCCTCCCAGGCGTCGCAGGGGTGCTGGTACAGGTGGCGCGTGAGGTGGTTCTCGACGCAGTCGTCTCCCTCGGTCGTGAACTTGTGGGTGCGGGGGCACTCAGCATACGTGACGCATATGAAGCCCGCCAGTTTCTTGCCGTGAGTCCGCAACTGGACCTTCTTGAGCCATGTGGAACAGCCGGGACAAAGCGTTTTGTGAGGCTCGGCGGCCATCCTCGTGACTGGAGCCACCGGCGGAAGGAAGATGGGGGCAGGTGGGGGGCAGAGGTAGGGTTCAGGCCTGGTGGCTTCCCGGCGCGGCCGGACATGAAGAGCGGGGCACACGACCGAGCTGAGGCAGTTTAGATTTCGTGCTAAGGTAGGCGCCCGCCCGAGCAAGAGGAGCAAGCGGTGTTGCTAGTAAGGTGCCGGCCTCGTCGCAGCACCACGTACCTTCCACTAGACAGCCAGTCTGTCGGAATTCGGCATGCTAACGAGGGTGCAACGCCGGAGAGACGGGCGCGCGTACGCTGAGAGAGTCGGCAGTGTGTCGTAGGAGCCCGAGGGAGCCTCCTATTCTCCCTGCTTATGCGTCCGCGAATGAATGATCGACGCCTGGTGTTGAGTTGTCCTAGTGTGAGTATGCAGGCGACAGCGCAGCGTGCCGAGAGAGGACGCGCGCGTGCATCTGCTCGAGCGTTGGGCGCAACACCATCAAGCTGCTTGCACTCGAATCTTGAACTCCATATTCCCACACGGCAAGAATTGCATATGAAGCCAGGTCCTGGCTGACAAGCCTTGTCCACCGAACCGAGGGTCGCTCAACCTGCAGGTGTCACGACGTGTCACGACACGTTGCGTGACCTGCAGCCCTCCAACGGCTCTCAGCTTTGGGCGCGGACAGGCAAAACTGCCTCCCCCGCTGTGCTGCCGTTGCTGTAAAGAGCTGTGGTTGACCTGAGGGTACGTAACGATGACGGTGAACTCGAGGCACGCAATGCCCTCGGCTGGGCAATCAACTCCAGCGCTTCGGCTGACACGTCACAGGCGCGCGTGTAGTAGCGGCCAGCTCGCTGCCTGCCTCCGCGCAGGCAGCGACCCCAACCAGACATAGGTACGACAAGTCCAGAAGAACACGAACCCTTCCAGCTCACCTGGGTGCCTGGTCTGTAACCCCTGCGCGGCGCCGCGGCCCCCATGTACCTGTTGCATGCCCACACATTGCGTACCCTGCCCAGCCTGCGCCCATATGCAGCGACAGCTGCCGGGACGTCAACAGAGAGGGGGTGCATGAAAGGGCACCGGGCCCGCACGCCCTGCATGGAGCCGCGCGAGCGACGACGCAGCTGCCCTCACAGCCCCGGGGCTGACGCTACGCTGCGGCCGTGCCGCGGCCGCCCACGACGACCAGCAACGGGCGCCCGCCCCCCGGGAGCCCACCTCGACAACGCACACATTCGCGCTAGCTCGGTGACGTCCCCGCCCAGGGGGGCAAGCCCATGACCGTCGTCCCTCCCCTCGCACACGCCACCGCCGCTGCCACCGTCCGTCCATCCATCCATGCAGATGGAGTTTGTGGACCAGTACTTTCTGTCGCCAACCAAAGCCGTCCAGGTTGGGCTGGAGCGCGTTTAAGTTGGGCACAGCGGCTGGGTGCTCCATGCTCCATTCACCTGGGCATGCTGCTACTGCGGTCTCAAAAGCCACCCCCGCGCCCCTGTTGCTCTTCCAAGCAACAACAACGGCTCCTCCATGGCCCTCCATGGTCCCCGGCCCCCGCAGTGTGCCGTCAACGCCGCTGCCAGCTGCTGTATGGTGCCCGGTGGCACGGCAGCGAGCCCGCCGCTGGGCGGAGGCGACCCAGCGGCTGTGGAACCGGATATACGGCAGTGAGGCGGTGTTCCGGGAGCGGTTCAAGGAGTCGCTGAGTATGATGCAGTAGGAAACAAGCAGGACAAGGTTTGCCTGTCCTCGTCGCAGCCACATGGCGTGGGCCGAGTAAGGCGGCAGGCAGGCTGGGTGGAGGCGGCTGTGGGGGTCTTCGCGGACCTGGGGAACGGAAGGATGGGGCGGAGGGCCGGGGCTCGGTGCACAAGCGGTCATCCGAATGCGCATAACGGAACATATGCCTGGCGCCTACTGGGGTGCGTTGCCTCGCTGCCCCGAGCGGGGTTGCCTTGCCCCGTTGCCCGTGTGCCCGAGACCCCTCAAAACCCCCGGCGACAACCGCATAATGACCGACTGTTTGCGTCTTGTATGGGTGGCCTCTTTTGGGGCGAGCCATGCACCCATGCGCAGCTGGGGAGGTTTTGGAGCGACTTGCCAGCGCCCAACAGGCAGGAGTGCCAAGCCTGCCAAGCTGAAGCGGTATGCGACTGGAGTGGTGGCAAGACCCTCCGGTCTATCAGAGCTCCGGCATGGGGGTGGGGGCGGCGTGGTGATAGGGTTGAGCGGCCATGGGGGAAGCACACAAAGAACATCTTGCGAGACGACCAGAGTTCATTTGCCAGGCGTATGAGCTAGATGTATATATTGGCGGCGGCATCAGTCGTCGGTAACTGACCATGGCAAACGGACCGAGTGACGAGTGTCGAGACACCTGAGGGAGCCGCGGGGAGGACAGCGTGTGGGCGACTGGGCGTGGCGCGTGGGTTTCGCAGCGGTGCTCGACACATACACGATGTTTGTCACGTTTCCTTCTGCATATGCGTGCAACTGGACATACTCCACATCTGCACAGTGACGGTCAACGCCAACTGGGCCGTTTTGGTAACACTATATCTCTGTCTCTACGCCTACGGCATGCAGATACGATAGCTGTGCATGTGATGCCACCAGGGCGCGTCCACAGAGCGGGCGAGCACTGATGCTCGACTAACAGCATGGAGCGGCCCGCGGAGCTGAGCTTCAGCGTGCGCAACAGCGGAGAGAATGCGCCTGCTGTGCCGCCGTCCAGCGTCACGGGCAACACGCCCGGGTTCGTGGGCGACTTGGAGGTGCGAACGGGGAGCATCTTGCTCTGCAGGCACACGCTTCATGCATGACGGCAAGTTTATCCCGATGGCCGCATGCAGCTGCTGGCTGGAGAGGAGCTGGAAGCCCGGCTGCAGGTGGGCGAGCAGCATGACCAGTTGCAGTTTGCTCGCTCGCTGCCACGCATACCATCACGCGGTACACACATGACATCTCACATGCGTGGGGTCACTCGTTTACCGCGCAACCTCAGCCACCCCTGCACCTGCCTTGATTCCCACCGGCCGCACCATGCTCCCCTTGAACGTCTGCCCGGCCGCGGCCGCACAGGTGCATGAACGCGTCGGCGGCGGCTCCAGCGCCCGCGTGTACCGCGGTACTCTCGACGGCAGCACGCCCGTGGCCATCAAAGTGCTGCACCCCCATGCAGCACAGAAGGAGGCAACACTGCAGGTGAGGCGCCCTCACCTCCTGCCCTGCCCAGCCTCACCAGGTCTACACGCCGGCAGCGCGCCCAGTGCCTTAGCGTGCAGTCCACCTGTCCAGCCCTGCAATCAAAGCTAGGCGTCTCTTGACCTGGGATTGCCGTTTCCCGCCCACCCCTGCCCTCAGGAGTTCCTTCGGGAGGCCCAAATCCTGGCGCGCTTGCAGCACAAGTGGGTCAGGCAGCAGCCTTCTGGCAGGCCCTCGACCGGTCGGCTCCGGGGGCGCGACCCCGGGATCAGGGTGTGGGCCTCAGGCTCTCCCACAGTGCGAGCTGCCATGGAGCCCGCTGCAGCCGCAGCTCCCTGCGCAGCCCCGCTGCGTTCGCTGCCCGACCCACATGGCTCACACCCGCGGTACCATCCACACCGAGCCGCACCCTGCGCCGTTGACTTGTGCTGTGATGTCTCACACGTGCAGCACGCCCCCGGATTGCCCCTGCCAACCCACCCGCCGCCCTGTGGCCGGCCCCATCCCCCTAATGTGCACGTACGTGCACACGCTGACACGCCTGTCCCCTGTCCTCTTCCCGCACCACCTCCCGCCCAGCAGCCCGCTCCCCCCTCACTCTCTACCTGTCCGCCCAACCACACGTGTCCCCGCTCCTGGCCCCCTCCACCAGGCACATCATCAGGCTGTTCGCGCTGGCGCACCTGCCGCCCAACTTCGGCAACCTGCCCACGCGGCGCTTCACATGGGGCATCGTGACAGAGTACATGGAGGTGCGGGCGGCGGCAGGCCAAAGGGTCACACGCGCCTGACTATTTGCGCTCGATTGGTTTGCGTGGGCCATGCCGGTATGGGGAAGCATGGCAAGGTCAGCCCACCCGGAGCCCGTCCCCTACCGTGGCCCTCTGTCCTCCCAGGCCGGCGCGCTGACCAAGCTGGTGCAGGACGCCAGCAAGGCTGTGAAGCAGCAGCAGCGCGCGCGGCAGGCGCTGGCCGCCGCCGCTGCCAACGTGCCCACCGCCGCACCCGAGCGCGCCGGCTCCCTGCGCGCGCTCAAGAACAGCCTCTCCTTCCTGCGCCGCCGCTCGCTCACCGCCGCCGGCGGCGGCGACCGGGACACCCCCTCCTCCCCGCGCGGGCGAACCCCCGGCGGCGCGATCCCGCCTGGCGGCGGCGGCGGCAGCGGCGCGCCGACCGCTAGCGGCGGCCTGGCCGCCGCCAGCCGGCAGGGCTCGGCCACGGCCGAGGGCGGCTCGCTGGCGTACGTGCCGCTGCCGTACACGGATCGCGAGGCGCTGGGCTGGTGCTTGGAGGTGGCCCTGGCGCTGCAGTACCTGCACGCCCAGGTGCCCCCCATAGTGCACCGGGACATCAAGACCGACAATGTGCTCATGGCCCCGACGCCGCTGCCGGGCGCCGGGCCGACCTCGCCCCACGCTGGCGGCGGCGGGCCCACGGGGCCGGAGTCGTCCAACCCGTCCAAGACCAGCACCGTTGGCGGCGCCGGTGGCGCGGGCTCGCCGGCCGCGGCGGGGGCGGCGGCGTTCAGCGGCGGCGGCGGCGGCGGCAGCGCGGCGGCGGCGCTGGTGGCGGGGGGCCTGGCGCGTCGCGTCATGTCGATGCGCACGGCGGCGCTGCTGGGCGAGGCGGCCTCGCGCGCGGGCTCGCTCACGGTTGCGGGCCGGCCGGGCGGGGGCCGGCCGCTGATGGCGAAGGTGTGCGACTTCGGCATCCACGTGGTGAGCGGCGGGGCACGCGAGGCGGGGGTGGCGCAGGGCTGAAGGGGGAAGCGGCTTCGTGCAGCATGCCGCACGGCGCCCAAGGTACACGCCCCCACGGCGGCCGGGATGGCGGTCGGTGTCATGCACGTGTTGACCAACACGGACGCGCCAGGGCTGCAGAGCGCGGTGTGGGTAGGGGCGCATCGCAGCATGCCGCTGCTGCCTACCTCACGGCCGGCCCAACCGTCCCTTGCCCTCCCCTCCTCGCACCCGGCGTGTCGTTCCGCCCCCTGGCGTCAGGTGCTCGACACCGCCCGGCCGGTGGGCACGGTCCGCCGCCGCAGCTACGAGTACGGGTCCCCCTCCGAGGCCCTCGCCAGCTCGCAGCACGGAGGCGCGCCGGGGCCCGGCTTGCTCGGGAACGCCTCGCTGTCGCGCGTCTCGCAGCGCCCCTCGGGCACCGGAGGGCCCGGCAGCCAGTACGGCGGCAGCCAGTACGGGGGAAGCATGTACGGAGGCAGCGGGTACGGCAGCCAGTACGGCGCATCGGGCGGGCTGATGCCCATACCGAGCGGGGCGGTCGGAGGCGGCAGGCCGGAGCCCAACTCGAGGCGGAACAGCCTGCTGGTCACAGGCCGGGGCACGGACGACCCGGTGAGTGGCTCAGTGTAGCGGGGTGATGATGGGGCGGGGACTAGGGTCCCGAGACACCCTCCGGCGGCATAATGCGCGGGGGCCACGAGCTTTGACTGCCACCGCCGCCCACGCAACCCTGGCGATCCCGCGCCCCAGCCCATGCTGCCTCGGTCCCCACCCTTCCCGTGTCCCGCAGCCACCGGCGCTGGCGTTCCGCCGCGCCGGCTCACGCGAGGGCGAGTCCTTCACCGCCCGCGCCTCGGCGCACGCGGCCGCGCTGGCGGCGGGCGGCGGCATCCAGCGCAAGCTGTCGGGCCTCAGCAACTGCGAGCCGCGGCGCGACTCGCGCGAGCCGCGCGAGCTGCGCGACCTGGGGCCGCAGCGCTCGCCGCACAGCTCCGGCGCCGCTGCGGCGCTGGCCGCCGCGGCGCTCACGGGCTCCAGCCCAACCAACCAGCCCCAGGGCTTTGGCCGCAGCCACAGCCGGACGCTCAGCCACAGCCAAGCCTACGGCCTGGGCCGAGTCGCCGGAGCCGAGGGGCCCAGCAGCACCGGTACCGTCCCGCCATCGGCGGCGGCGGCGGCGGCGAATGCGGCGGCGGCGGCGTTCGGCGGCTCGCTGCCGCGCAACTCCTCGGGCCCGCCGGGCGTGCCGCGCCACGCGCCGCCGTCGGGCGCCGGCGCCGGCCCGCCGCGCTGGGCGAGCGAGAGCTCGCGCGAGCTGGCGCCGTACCTGGCGCCGGCGGTGCCGCCGCAGCGCCCGCGCCAGCACCACCAGCACCAGCAGCAGGCCATCTCGCTGCCGCAGTCGCCGCACCCGCAGGCGCAGGGCCAGGGGCCGCAGTCGCAGGGGCCGCAGTCGCAGGGGCCGCAGCACAGCGGCTCGCTGGCGGCGGCACGGGCCAGCCTGGACCTGTTGCTGCAGGGCCGCATGAGCGCTACGGAGGCGGTGGCGGCGGCGAGCGGCAGCCTCGGCACGGTGAGGCAGGCCGCCGCGTACCGTCGTCCCCTGCGCTTGCGCGCCGCCCGCAGGCCCGCCCCGCCGCCCCGCGCCGCCTGCTCCAGCCCTGCTCCCCACGGCCAGACGGCTTCTCAGCTCCCAACCTTCCAACCCGCCCCGACCCGCTTCCCCGCGCCCTGCTCCCGCCGCCCTCGCCCCCTCGCCCCATCTTGCTAACCTTTCGCCGCCCCAACCCGCTGCCCCCGCCCGCTGCCAGGTCTCCCGGCTGCGCGCCTCGGGCGGCGACCCCAACTTCGCGCTGGACGCCATACGGACCGCCAACCGCTCCACCGGCAGCAACCGCCACAGCGGCAGCGACAACGCTGCCATGGCCACGCTGACGGCGGCGGGGCTGCCGTCGCCTGGGCCCACCTCCACCTCCGCCGCGCCCAGCGGCGGCGGGGCAGGCGCAGGCGGTGCGGCGCGGTGGACGTTGTCTCCGGGCGTCAGCACGCGGGGGACCCTGGACCGCGGCGGTGGCGGCGTGAGTGCCGAGACGGGGCCGCGGATCCGCAGCAACGCGGCGCAGGTGGCGCAGGTGAGCGTGCGCGTGATGGGCCCCAGGTGGGGTGTGCACGCCAGGGGGAAGGGGGCGCGCTGGGCCACGTTCGTGACAGGTTCCGCATGTCGCGTGTGCGCGTGCGTGTATCAAGGCGCGTGTGCAGCCGCCGCTCCGTGGAGACACGGTACGCCATGATCCCCTCTAAGTTAGCCTGCAGTGCCTGCGCCTTCTCCCCTTCTGTGCTGCACTGCATCGTGCATCCTGCCTTCACCCTGCCACACTTTCCTAGCGGGCTTGAGCCAGCGCGCTTACCATCCCAACACCGCACAACCCTTCCCTCCCCGCCCGTAATCTTACGCACCGCAGTACCTGGCCATGATGGAGGAGGACCTGCAGCTGGACCTCGTGTCGAGGACGTCCTCAAAGTAGGCAGGAGGGCGTGCATGGGGCAGCAGGCTAGAACAGGTGTTACGACACCCATCGAAGTAGGCAGTGAGGGCATGGGGCAGGCGGCTATGCACATGCCCATCGCAGCTCTGTGCACATCAATTATCGGGTCGGACGCGCGGGCCTCCTTGCCGGATGTCCCGGCATTCCTTGAGCAAGGCAGGGTTGGTAGGGGTTGAGCAGGTGGGGCGGGGAGGGCGAGGCAGGGTAGGGCGGGCGCGGCGCCCTTACAACGCCCCTTTTCCTTTTCTGTCCCCTGTTGTAGGGCACATGCCGACATGGACCCCGGCTCGCTGCCCGCATCTCGCCAGGTGCGCCGCCGGCACTCATGGGCCCGGGCGCCTGGCCCCGGCGTACGCCGCGATTTGCCTATGCGTCGTTTGTACGCGTGTGCTCAGCGGTGGGCTTTGCTCACCGCAATTCTCTCTCCGTCCCATGGTGTCCCCCGCCCCAGGGCTCGGCCTCCAACCGGGTTGCCACGCCGCCGGCAGGGTCGGGGCCCGGCGGACCGCAGCCGTCCGGCCCCGGCTCGGGTAACCTGGGCCCCGGCTCGGGCGGCCCCGGCCCGGGGGGCCCTGCTGGCGCCGCCAGCAGCCGCAGTATGCTGTCCAGCGGCCCAAGCCAGGGCGCCATGCCGGATGCGCAGAGGCCGGGCGTTGCGTACATGCTGGTAGGGGCCGCCGTCGGCAGGGTCAGGGGGAGGTGGTCGAGATTGTGGGGGGCAGTGGTCGAGATTGTGGGGGGCAGCGGGCTGTCGTGGGGCCTGCTGCGGGCCCCCGGCAGGGCGGTGTGCTGAATGGGGGCGGAGGGCAGGGGTGTATGGGGCGTGCTGGCCCTAGCGCACAGCATTCCGTCATGGAGGGTCCCGGCAACATCACGCGCGCTCACGGGCTGGCTCGGAGCTGGGCCATGGCGTGGGCAGCGGCAGGCCGCCGGGGGTTGGATGCCGCATCGCCAGGCCAGCCCCAAACCCCAAGTTCCTCGCCCACGCCCCCGTCCCCACATGCGCTCGGGATGGCTATCCTCACCGCGATGCATCCCCTTGCGCTCTGCCCCTTCCTGCAGACCGGGGGCTCCAGTCGCCTGAGCCCCGTCGCCAACACCGTCCGCGCCAGCCCGCCCTTTGGCCGCCTCTCGTCTCACATGGGTGCTGGCGGCGCCGCCACTCCCAGTGCGTCCGGCGGCCGCATGGCCCAAGGCTCGGGACCGTCCGGCCACAACCTCCTGGCCCAGCTCAACGCCGCCGTCGCGGCCAACTTTACTAGCCCACGCCCTGGTGAGCGCCGCGGCAGCGGCGGTAGCGGCGCCGCTGGGTCTCCGGGCGGCGGCAGCTGCCGCGCCAGCGCGACCGGCGCGAGCAAGCCTGGCGAGCGCGGCAGCGGCAGCGGCATCACCGGTGGCGCGTCGGGCAGCGCCAGCAGCGTGCCGACGGCAGGAGCGGCCGCCGCCGCCAGCGGCGTCGCTGGGCTCTTGCGCGACAGTGACACCGGCAACGTGCCTCACCCTAGCACTCACTCGACGCGCTCGGACCACGCCATGATCGTGCTGACGGGCAGCGCTGACGGCCAGGGCCCCGCCGCCGTCAGCTCCCGCCGGGGCGCAGCCGACGGCGGCGGCGGCGCCAGGCCCATGGACGTGCGCGGCGGCAGCTCTCCAACCCGCGCCGCCGCGGAGGCGGAGGCCTTCGCGGCCGGCATGCGCGGGCCGCCGCCGGCCAAGAGCAGCAGCCACCCGGTCATGTCAATGACGGGGCCGGAGGCCAATGTCGGCGGCGCCGGACTGGCCGCTGGCATCCCCTTCCGGCCACCCTATCCGTCAAAGTCCAGCAGCCAGCCCGTCATCTCCCTAGACAGCGTATACCCAACCAGCGGCGGCGGAGCGGCCGCCGCCGCTGGCGCCGGCGGCGCCGGCGGCGGTAGCTCGCTGTTCGGCGGCGTCACCGTCAGGGGCACCAGCGTGCTCGGCCGCCCGATCAGCGGCAGCAACATCCCGCTGAGCAGGACGCTGTCGCAGGGCACGCGGGGGTTGTCCAACCTCGGCCTCAGCGTCGCCACCGCCACAACGGCGGCGGCGCCGTCGGCGTCGCTGGCGACGGCGCCGGCGCAGACGCCTGGCTCTCCGACCGACAGCGTGCACGCGATGGACCTCAGCTTGCCCGTCGGAAGGTGAGCAGAAACTGCCTAGGCTGTGAGCACGCGGCTGTTGTCGGGGGTGCTGCGCGTCTCAGGGCACAGCGCGTACAAGAGATGCAGCGGTAGCTGCTGCGCTAGCGCTAGGTTGCGCGCTGCGCGGACCGAGGGTCGCTGTGCGGCGCCGGCCGCTGGGCCGGGCCGGCTGTGCCATGTCCGACTGGGAGCGGCCCCGGCTGTGTGCTGTAGGCGCAAGAGGCCAGGTCCAGCGGCAGAACGCGGCCTCTGCCGCACCCGCGCAGCGTACACCCCAGCGCCCTTCGCCCATCCTGCTTTGTTGATGTGCCCCCACGCCGCCGCCGCCCGTGGCCCACACAACAGGCTGCAGCGCCCCATCGTGGCGCCGGCCGCACGCACCAGCGCCTCCGCGTCCGCGTCCGCGTCGCCGCACGTAGCCGACCGCGGCTTCTTGAGTGAGCTGCGGGACGGCAGCCTCAGCGGCCGCCCTGCCTCGGGCCGGAGCATCGGCCGCACCAGCCGCACGAGCCCCTTCCAGCAGCGGCGCGGCATGCCGCCGCTGGACATTGCCGTGCCCACCGAGACGGGCCTGCCCGATGCAACCATCGAGCGCCTGACCGGCGTCACGGCGGCCATAACCAGTCCCGACATGCATGGCCCGAGGGGGCTGTTCATCGCGGCGGCGGCCGGCGCCGCCGCTGCAGCGGCCGGCGGCCGCGGCGCTGCCGCCGATGGCGCCGCCAGCCCTGTCCCCGCCGACGCAGCCCGAGCCTGGGTGGCGACGGTGACGTCGGCGGCGGCCTCGCCGCGCGGCGGCGCCCCCGACGGCGGCGCCGGTGAGAGCGGCAGCATGTCGATGGCATCGCCGACGTCAGGCGGGCCCAACGCCACCGCTGGCAGCGCCGGCGGCTCGGGCCACCCGCTGGCAAACAAGGAGCTGCACAAAATTGTCAAGCGGCTCCGCCCCAGCGGCGGCTCCTTTACCGGCTCCGGCAGCTCCCCGCTCGGCCTGCCGCCCGCCGCCTCGCCGCCGCTGCCGCCTGCCGCCATCGCCGCAGGCCGCGGCGGCGGCGGTGGCCGAGGCGGCCGCGCCAGCAACGCCGGCGGCGGCGGCTCCTTCACCGCCGGCGTCAGCCGCCGATCGTCCATCGACTCGCCAGCGCCGTCATACGGCTCCATAGGCTCCGCCCGCTCCGCGACGGCGGCCATGCCCGGCGGCGGTGTCAGCGTCGGGCCGCCGTCGCAGCACCGCGACAAGCTGTTCTGGGGCCGCAACCTGCTGGCGGCGGCGACCGGCGGCGGCAGCGGCGGCCCCGGCTCGGCCGCCTCCGCCAGCGGACCCAACTCGCCCAGCGGAAGCTATAGCGGTCCCGCCGTTTCGGGCAGCATGCTAAGCCGGCCACTGGCGCGGCCGACCGGGTCCAACCTGGCCACCGGCGGCATGCCGCCGCCACGCACGCCGGTCTCGAGCGCGCCAGGCGCAGCTGGCGGCGTGCCTCGGTCGCCGGTACGCGGCTCGCCGAATGGCGGCCCGGCCGGTCGGCTGAGCAGCAATGGTGAGGTCGCGGATGGCGTGATTCTGAGCAGCGGGTCGGGAGGGCTCTGGCCGGGGGACGAGGGTGACAGCCGGCACGCTGCCGTCAAAACGCGCGTGCCTGCTCCCAACATCCCGCCCTTGCCGTGGCCCCGTCAGCCTTGGGCACGCATGTTGCATTTGCGTGTTAACAGCTCTGCTGTTGCATGATAATAAAGCACTACACTAAGGACACGGTGCCCGCTCGCGCAGTCTGCGCCCTCTCCCCGAATTCCCACCTACCCAGCCGCGGCCCGCGGACGGCCACTCCACAAGAATCTGCCCGCAGCACCAGCACCAACACCAGCACCAGCACCAATCCCACCGCCCATGCTTCCCGGGCCCCTCCTCGCCGTCCCCTCCCTCCCTCCCTCCCTCCGCAGACGGGCGCTCCTCGGCGTTCGGCCGCAACAGCAGCAGCACGACCAGCGCGTCCGGCACCGCCGGCGGGGCACCTGCATCGGCGGCGGCGCAGGTCGGCGGCGGGAGCGTGGGCGCTGTCCCGTCGGGCCTGCTGTCAGGCGCCGCTGCGGGGCTGCGGTCGTCGCTGTCGCGGAACAACACGGGCGTGAGCAACCGCGGCAG
>BDDC01000070.1:93916-120984 GCA_001662425.1 Chlamydomonas sphaeroides | reverse complement strand
TGACCCCCCCCCCCCCCCGCGTTGGCGCTGCCCCGTCTACCCCATCCAGCAGCTGCATGTGCAGCACCGACCAACAATACGCGTCAACCGGCGCCTGGCTCCGCCAATGCATTCCTCCTATATACGCTGCCGCCCGCCACAGC
Organism: Chlamydomonas sphaeroides; assembly: GCA_001662425.1. Lineage (NCBI taxonomy): Eukaryota > Viridiplantae > Chlorophyta > Chlorophyceae > Chlamydomonadales > Chlamydomonadaceae > Chlamydomonas > Chlamydomonas sphaeroides. The sequence continues at coordinate 120,841 of BDDC01000070.1, read as the reverse complement.
CCTGCGCATCGTCCGTCTCCCGCAAGCGGCCTCCGCCGACCAACCGCCTGCCCGGCTCTGCGGCCGAGTGGCTGGAGCAGCTGGATGAAGACCGGCCGGCGGACGACCCGCTGTGCCAATACATCGAGGCCTTTGAGCGCACCGGCCTAGACAGTGAGTCGGCAGGGGCGGGTGCCGCTGCCACCTAAGCCACCTGGGGCTGGGTCGCCTTACTGCTACTGGCAGTCTGACGTGCCCCGCCTGCTCCGCCTCCATCTCCACCTGCCCGCCCTGCCCCAGCGCTGCCGCTGCTGCTTGAGCTGAGCCCCCACGACCTCGACCTGGTGGATGAGACCATGGCGGCCACCGGCATCAAGAACAGCGCGGGCGAGTCGAGGGTGGCGCCGGCCCACCGGGAGGCGCTGCTCACGGCAGCAGACGAGCTGCGACGGCGCGCCGAGCAGGTGGGGTGGGGGCCGTGGGCTGCACATGCGTACAGAAGCGGCTTTGATGTCCCCACCTACCCGGGCGTTCCAACTAAACCACGCCCTGCCGCATTACTTCATACCGCCACAGGCGGGCCCCGCGGCGGTGCGCAGGCGGGCTTGGGCTGGAGCCTGCGGTTGGGGACCCGCAAGGAGCGGGCGCGGTTTTGAGGGAACCGTGACTCTGTGAGCAAAGCCGTGACGAGGGGTGCTATTTTGACAAATGAGACTGATGAGACCAATGGGACGACTGGTCCTCTGAGGCCCCGAGCGATGAGTATCCATTAATGGAAGGAAGCGAAGGGCGCCCGGGCGGGGTCGGACCGATGCCATGAATCGGTTGTTTAAAGGCACCAGCGGCCTCGACCGATGGACCCTGCCGCGTGTGACGCCTTCTACTGCTTGCAAGAAAGGCAAAGGCGTGAAGGCACGCGCCCATGCTACCCATGGAGCCAGCCACCCCATGGGTTACGGACGTGCCAGCGGGGGGCGTTGGGGCGGTTGGAGGGCTGAGGGGTTTGGTCGCCAGTACATTGCCATCGGTCAGGGGCCTACAAAGCGGCCCTCGACCGATGCCATGGATCGGTCAGGAGGCCCTGGGATGACAGGGGCCGACCGATGGCCCCATCGGTCCCGCGCGCTGAAGATAGCATCCCTAGCCGTGACGGTGACCTGATACGCGGATCCGGCTCGGGTCAGGAAGGGCGCGCGCTTGGGCCACGTTAGCCACGCTGCTGGCAGCAGGCGATCCGCTTTTGCCAGCTTTGCCCAGCCCCTATCTCCCAGCAACGCGATCGAGAAACTGCCACGCGAACGAAGGAACAAAACGAATCGGTCCGATGAAGTCCAAAATCAAACATACCGCGCCCCTTGCCCACCGCAACCGCGGTGGGGTTTCATTGGTCAGGAGTGTGAGGTCCTTGCAGGCGGGTCGGGACTCTGGCTGCCCACCGGCGGCTACTCTGCAACCAAGGTCGAATCACTAAGGCTGACCGCAGGAGTAGCGTGCTGGCGGCGGGGGGAAGGGCGTTTCAGTACCAGCGGCAGATGTGGCGTTGCAACCTCAACTGGCACAGGGAGCCATATATTACGCACCCGAGACCCGCGCTGCGGTAGCGCAGTGCCCATCACATACACGCATGACGGCAGCACTTCCACCTGCCATCGCATACCAGCGGCAGGGCCGGCCGCAGGGCCTTGCCATGGCCTGTGTCTCCGATGAATCCGACATTGCCGTGTTGCATCCGCCCCTCCCCACTCGGGAGGCCCCCACAAGCTCCGACCCACATCGTTGGCTCTCAGCCGACCTGCCCCATCAGCAGCGGCGCAAGCCGGGCCACTGGACGCCACGTCTCCAGCCCTCCCGACCACCGGCCATCGGCCATCGATGGTTCCGCAGCCTCAGCCACCATCGCCGCCACCGCCGCGCTGCCACCGCGCTTGTGCGGTGTCCCGCCACTGGCACGCACGTCCGCCCCTCCGCCCACGGCCCACCAGCTCAGCCCACCCTCCGTGGAGGCGCCAAGCGTGGCTACCTCTCCGGACGCCTCCGCAGGCGGCACCCGGTCTGTGTCCAGGGCGACATAGCTGTAGCCCAGCAGCAAGGGAGCCTGACATGGGGATGGGGAAGGGCGGAGAGTTGGGAGGCATGGAGCGGCCAAGGGAGCCCGCTTTGTGCCGGCGAGCCCATGATAAACATGATACGTTGCGCAGTCACATGCCGCACCTGGTCCACTGCCGCCAGCGCCTGCTGCCTAGCCGCCACTGCAGCCGGGCCGATGGCGCCCGACCCCGCCTGCGCCTGCAGCAGCGCCAGGGTGGTGCGCTGGAAGGCGCACAGCGCGGCGGCGGCGGGGGAGGCACAGCCCAGCAGGAAGGGCCCGGCGGCAGGGTGCAGGACCTGTGTTAGGGAGGGAAAGCAAGGTAGGGGACAGCAAAGGGTGTCATGGACACGAAGGGATTGTGTACGGCGGGCACGACCTCATACTAGCATACGTAACCCATTGCCAGGGAGCATGGGACACACCTGCGCCATCGCGGCCTGGCCGCTGAGGGCGGTCGACAACGCGGCCGTTGTGACCAGACTGAGCAGCGCGGCCTGGGGCTGTGGGCTGCCGGGCGAGCTGAGCCAGCCGGCGGGAGCGGCTGGGCCGGGAGGCGGAGCGGCACCGCTGCGGCTGCCGGCGCTGGAGCCCGAGCGGCTGCGGGAGGGCGGCATGGCGGTGCCGCTCGTCCCAGCCGCGGCACCGGCGGCCCACTGCGGCGCGGCCAGTACGGCTGCCAGCAGCGCGGGCAGGCGGTGCCAGCGCTGTGCTGACTCCAAGTTGGGCATCAGCGCTGCGATAGGTGGAGGGAGAGCCAGGCAGGCAGTTGGCCGGGCAAATCAGTAACGTCTCTACTGCACCCTTAGCCATCAAGAGCTCGTGTCCAAATGCCAAAAAGGGCGTACCTGTGAGTATGGCCGTCAGCAGCGCATCGTCCCGCGCCGGCAGCAGCGCCACCCCACCGCCTCCGCCAGTGGTGCCGCTCGCCAGGCGCAACAGCTCTCCCCACTCCCTCCGGTCCGCCGCGTCCGCCGCCTCAGAGCCACAGTACCCGGCCGCGGCCTCTGATTGCCGCGATCCCACCGCCACGGGCGCCGCCAGCTCACGCAGCGCCAGGACTGCGAAGTCGGCGCAGCGCTCGGCAGCAGCAGCCGCAGCCCGGCCCAGCTGCAGGCGCAGGGCCAGGCAGCGACCCAGCCGCAGCACGGTGTCGGCCAGGCACACGGGTGCACTGCCGCTGCCAGAGGCAGAGGCAGGCGGCGGCAGTGAGACGTGCGTGAGACGGGCAAGGGCGTTCTGGGCAGCGGCAGCCCGGTTGGAGAGTGGCAGGCGGCAGGCGTCGAGGAGCTCTTGCAGCGGGCCGGCGTTGGCGTCCAGGGCAGCCTGCGGGGAGGGGATGAGATTCATCATGAGCTCGCCATGTTAGGAATGGCGAGGCCGGCAGGCAGGGGACGCCGCTGTCGGGTACAACAGTCCCAGCTGGAGCCAAGTGCCCCTCCTATGCTCGCATCGTACCTGCAGGTGGCGCAGGCAGATGTGGAGGGTCTGGTCGCAGCCCCGGACCAGGTCGGAGGCGGCGCACGGACCGAACAGCTGCGGGGCGGCAGAAACGAGGCATGACGGACCAGGGTCATCAGCCACATGTTGAGCGCGCGGGCCAACAATCTAGCGGTGGGGGGACAGGTATCATGTGCGCCTGGCCATCATAATCCAGCACTAAACCCTACAACAAGCCCAGTGAGGAGCTTAAGCCTGCCAGCTCCCGCACCTCAAAGACCAGCGCCAGCTCCCGCACACTGGTTGCCGCAGCCAAGCCCCGGGCCGCAGGAGCGCTAAAGGCCCCCGCCTCGGTGTCATAATACACGCCCAGCCGCCGGTCATCCGCGACCAGGACCGACCACAGCCAGCTGTGCAGTGCGCGGAGGACCGAGGGGCTGCTGGAACCGCCCGGCCCGCTGCCCGCGCCGGAAGCTCCACCACTGCTCCAGCCGGCGCCGCCAGTGCTCGCACTTGTTGATAGCGCGGACATGAGGGGGCCCATGCCGAAGCGCTCCGAGTCACCGCCGGCTGCACAGCGCAAAGAGGCCGGGAGACGATTATGGGTTGGCCAGGCCAGTCGCAAGCAGAGTTACCGTGCTTAAACGGCTGCGCTACCCCAAGGCGCCTACCTGACGCGTAGCGGCTGCCTGGCTGGTGCTGCGGCGCCAGGAAGGATCGCGCCATCGGCCCCGCAGATGCGCCACCGAAGGACGGGCCGCTGCCGAGGCTGGGAGCGGGCTGCAGCAAGGCGCCGTGTGGCCCCAGAGAGGGGGCGACCTCGACTGCCGTGGAAGGTGCCGGCGCCGGCCCGCGGGCCCTGGCAAGCACCAGTGACTCGAGGCCGATGGTCTGCACCATGGAAATCCATTCCAGGCATGGTAAGGGTCGTGGCAAATGGGAATGGCGACCAAGTCGGCCTGGCCATGCGATGGGCCAAGGCGCCGCACCTGCAGCGTGGGCGTAGAGGCCTGTTGCAGCAGCATCCGCGCCATCTCGGGCAGCAGCTCCGTGGCCAGGTGCGGCTGCAGGCACGACACCAGCTCGGTGAAGCGCCGCAGCGGGGCCAGCTGCACGGACGGCATCGGCATAGGCGCCTGCGGATGGGTTTGGGTGCGGTCGGGCACAGGGCATATGGTGCTCACGCGGAGCATTCTTTTGGTTGGGGGTGACAGTCAGCAAGGCGCCGCCTCATGAAAGGTGCAGGGCGATCAGCCCGCTGTAGCCTCAAGCAAAGGACACGTGCACATGGTGCGTCAACTCATGCGCCAAGTGGCACGCGATGTTGCTGCAGAGAGATGCACATCAGCGGGGAGCCCACCTGACTAACTGCCGCCGCGGTGTTGGCCAGCAGCTGCGCGAAGCTATCGCACACCAGGCCCAGCAGCTGTCCGCGGCATAGCTGCACTGCCTCCACCAGGGAGTCGCTGGCGCCGCCAGTGCTGGCCGTAAGGCCGGTCATTGCGTCCACCACCAGCATCCTGTGTCAGGGCACAAGGGCGGCAAGTAGCGCCCGATCAGGCGTGAGGAGTGGACGGCTAGGGCTGCGGCAGCAGACCAGTATCTTGAGCCCAGCATGCACAATCCATGATGATCAAGGCGCTGCGCGATGAGTCAGCTCGTGACGTTTGCCTTCGCACCTGCCGCTGTCCAGCGCCAGGGCCAGAGGCAGCAGCCGCGCGGCCAGCTGCGTCACATCCTGGGGCCCCACCCCAGCCGCGCCTGCACCGCCGTCGCGCAAGGTACGGGAGCTAGCCTCGCGTGACACGCCAGAATCTGCCGCGCCGCGCGTTCCATCGCGTGACAGCGCCCCCGCTGCGCCCGAGCCGCTGCCTTGCGGCTGCAGCAGGCCGCCGTCGTCAGGCCCGGACAGCTCGGGCCGCAGTCGCTCGGGTGTCGTGCCGCGGCTGGATGCGCCGGCCAACTCGCCCGGGCGCATAGCCGAGCTCACGGCCTTGAGCAGGCTGTTGCCGCTGGCAGCACGCGAGCGCAGGCCGCTGCCCCCCGTGGCGCCAGCGGTACTGACGGGGCCCGAGGCGGATGGGGCGCTGCCCGCGATGGCGGGATCCTGAGCATAGCTGCCCACGCGCGGGAAGCCGGCAAAGCCGGTGCTTTGCGTCAGCGGCGCCTGCAAGGGGCAGAGGGACGCACGCGCTTCATTATTGGACTAACCTGTCCGACACGGCCACATGGACGCGCTACACCCACACAGCTTGCAACACGGGCTGCGCGCACCTGCACGAGCGGCGCCAGCAGCTGGCGGATGCAGTCGAGCACCAGCTCGCTGCAGCGCTGCGGTAGCTCCTGGCCGACCGAGGCCGCGGAGGCAAGCCGGCGGCCGCCAGCGCCGCGCTGAGAGCCGGCGATGCTCTCCGCGGTGGCGCGGCGAGAGGGATTGGCGCCGGTCGCCTCCCGGTAGGCCTCACCGCGGGCGGGCAGCAGCCAGTGCAGGCCCTGGGAAGGGGGGCCGGTGGCGTCAGGGCCAAGGCCTTCATCCCAAACGGCTTCGGCGCTGGAACAACGCCCTTACCTGCATGGCCGCCAGCGCAGCCGTTACGCACTCCAGGCGGCCGGTGCCCAGCGCTGCCACTGCCGCCGACAGCAGTGGCTCAAGCAGGTACTGCAGGCCGGGCCGCAGGTCGGCAGCGGCGCTGTGCAGCAGCGGGCTCTCGTGCAGCAGCCGAGCGGCGTCCAGGGACTGCAACGCGGGAGGCCAGACAGGCGGCATGCATGGGCTGGACGTTGGCGGGTAGCAAATCCAATGACCGGTGTCTAGGTGGGTGGATAATTGCCGTGTGAGCCGACACGGCGACCGGCGTTACAGCTCCTCGCGAATTTCACAACGGTAAGCCGATGCGTGTCCGCTTGCCGTACACTACGCACCTTCTGGAGAACATCCAGGTACCTCGTGTCTTCCGCGTACTGCAAAACCTTGGCCGCCTGTACAGGCAAGGGAGAACACGTAAGGGTGCGGCGATGATGGCGTCGTCAGATACCGGACCTCTTGCACTAATTCCAAACGAGTGCGATCTTGTCGCAAACACTGCCCACCTTGAGCGGTGGGTTGACTGCGGCCAGCTGCAGGCACACGAACACCCAGATGCCGGCGGCGCTGGACACGCGGCCGGCAGCGTCGGGCGGCGAGCTGGATGAGGCCAGCACGCTGCGAAGCAGGTCGGTCAGGTCCTGTGGGATTGGGGGACCCGAGAGCGGTAGATGTTAGCTTTCTGGCATGCATTTCAAGACGTCTTTCTCGCAGGATTGAACTGCGACCCGAGCATGAGCGGCGCACACGAAAGGGTTGTAGGGCGCTCGCCGCGGCGCCGCCGGCGCCAGAGCCCGCCGTCTGGCGAAGGCGGAACTCGACTCGGGGGGTGCACGCCACCACGTGTTCCTGGCGGGCCAGCGTATGGTCGGTCAGTGAGCGCAAGCGCAGTGCTCAGCAGCCACCTGCCTTGCTTGGGCTATCCATGGACTGGAAAGCGCCCCACCTGCAGCTCCGAGACTGCTGTGTCCCGGATCTGCTTGCACAGCGTCCCGTGGTGCGCAGCCTGTTGGGTGGAGCAGGGCAGCCTTGGCGGCCAAGAGCAGGGCAACTCCCGTGCGCATGCATGTGTGAGCAGCGGCTGCCCGACAATGGCGTGAAGTGCAGCACTGACGACGCGCTTCATGGCGCCCCTGGCCGGAACCTGGGTTTCGGCCGCTAGCGCGAGATGCCTACCAGCACGCGGTGAACCGAATCCATGGAAGCCAGCAGTTGCAGTGCCTGCGCGAGGGTGGAGCCTGCATGTTTCGGCGACTGTGGCACTCCGCCAGTTCTTACAGGAAGAGTAAACGGTGGGGCAGCTACAGGACCTTCCAGGTATCATGCCGGCCGAACATCAGCATCTGCACCTGCAGGGCGTCCTCGGACGTGTGCGCCAGCAGCTGGCCGCCCGGCGAGACAAGTCCCCGTGCCGCCAGCGGAGCCGCCACGTCGGGACTGACGGTGGTAGACAGATGCCTGCGGGCGAGAGGTAAGCAGGAAGGGTGGGCGCCGGTGCCGGATGAGGTTGACAGGTTCTGTCACAGGGGGCCGACCAGCGGGTAAGCCATGCATGTGCCGGCCTCTCTAGCAGGCCGGGCCCTTGCAGAAGGGGTTCGGGGTACGGTGGGGTTGAGGGTACGGAGCTCCCTACCGGAGGAGCCACAGCAGCTCCTCCCGCGCCAGCGACAGCGCGGCCAACAGCATGTCCAGTTTGGCCGGCACAAGGCTCGGCCGCACCTGTGGGGCAACGCAGGGAGGATCGAGGTCAGCCGAAGTTGCGCAAGCCTTCAATGGTTCTGCGGTCGAGCACGCTCACCGCGCATGCGGCCTGGATAGCACGCAGCTGGCCGGCCAGGAAGATGCGCCACATGCGGTGCTGCAGCGGCGCCGCGCTGGCCGCGGTGCAGGCGGCAGTCAGGAAGAAGGGGTGCGGCTCGGCCTCCACAACACCGCTGGTGCTCTTGCGCAGCCTATGAAGGGGTGACAGGGTGGTCGTTGAGGCAGGCGCACAAGGGCGCGGCAGCCATAGCAGACCCACTTGCTGCCCCCCACGGAATCGTGTGTGCCCTCCGACCCCGTCGCAGATCATCGTCAGCTCAGCCTTGGGGCTATGTTCCCCTGTGCCCAGCTTCAACAGCAGCCCCCATCCCCTCGTTTCCTACTTGAGCTTGGCCATGCCCTTGTCCAGCAGTGCGCCCAGCCCGCCAGCCGACGAGCCCCCGCCAGCACTGGGGGCCGGCGCGCCCATGACTGCGACCGCGATGGAACCCAGGTGCCGCGCCGCCAGCGCGTGAGCGCACATCAGCCGGTCCTTGTACCTGGGCCGCGGTCAGAGGCCACAAGAGGCGTGGGTTTGGAGACGTGCGAGTGAGGCGCTGACTATGTGAGGGTGTTCCAGCCGTTGGCGTATTCATGGATAGCAGCTTTACGGCGAACCCATGGCCCCGCTGGCCTCAAAGCCTCCCGCGTGCCTCACAGGTGCAGCGCGAAGCCGTCCGCCAGCAGCGTTGCCAGCCGCTGCGGACTGCCCGTCTGGCGCAGCAGGCTGGGGAACACCACAAATCCGAGCAGGCCCCACTGCCGCAGCGGCTCCCGGTAACGCAGGAAGTCGTGCACCTGCCGCCGCGTCATGCCGAACATGCCCATGGCCTCGCCCTCTCCGCCAGCGCCCGTGCCAGAGGTCGAATCGCCGGGGCGTTCCGGCTCGGCGCTGGGGTCCAAGTCCAGCAGACCGGCCGCGGCGACGCCCGCGCAGTTGTCTGCCACTGTCAAGCCAGGGCCAACCACAAGCTCCAGGATCTAGGGGCAGGTCGAGAGCAGGTGGGGCCCGTTGCGCTTCATTGGTTGGAACGCGCTGGTCAAGGCACTGACCTGTCGGTGCATGGGCCTCACACTCTGCAGACTTGCGCATACCCCGCCAAGTGCGTACGCGCGCTCGTGACCAAGTACGTACCTGCGCGATGCGCGGCTCGCAGGGCTTGAACTGGCGCTGTAGCAGCGCCACCACGCTTGGCTCAGAGAAGATAGGATCGGACACCGCGGCCAGCAGGGGCGCGGCGGCGGCCTTGTCAAGGTGGATGGCCGCCACGGCCACCATCTGACGGCCGGGGAGAGCAGCAGGCGCCAGCAGCAGCGCGCTTCAGGTAGCGGTATCTGTAATGTCGCTCGGCCTCAGCGCTCGTCGCGCACTGGTGTCTCCGAGGCGCACCTGAGCCGCCTCGCGCCGCGGCACGGTCTCCAGCAGCAGCGCAGCCCTCACAGCGCCAGTGAAGGTGTCCATGTAGTGGTGCAGCAGGTCGGGATAGGAGCGCAGCTGGGAAGAAAGCGAATGTCACGGAGGGAAGTGCAAAATTTAGGAGCGCGAATGCAGATATGGTTGCGGTAGCACGTAGGCGCAGCTGGCCCACTCGCCGGCGCTCGCAGCGAGAGATACCACATACCGTGAGGGAGGCGAGGATCTGATGCAGCTCAGACAGCAGCTGCGCCACGGAAGCGAAGTTCTGGGAGATGATCTGTTGGGGTTGACGCCGGTGGCGACACAGGGAAAGGGGAGTAGCAGCGGCATGGCTCGGCGGATGCGGCGACAACGGCTGCAGCCGGCGCCTGGCGTGATCCAGCCGAGCCTCAGCGCAATGTGCCAGGCGCGCCCAGCGCCGCTTGCCTTGAGGCTGGTGACGAGGGGCTGCACCTCCGCGATGAAGGCGGGCGCCCTGTCGGGCAGGCTGCGCATGAACTCCTGTGGCCAGGGGACGCATGCGGCCCGAGGGTTGCAGTGGGTGTGAGCCCAGGATTACGGACCGGGAGCGGCCTCGTGCAGGACCGTTGAAGGCCACGGACTTGAGTAGCGCAGTGCGTGAACCTTTGAGCAAACCGGCGCACCTTGTGCGTCTTAGCGTCGCCGCCGGAGCTGCCATTCAGCAGCTGCAGTAGTGTCGGGGGGACACCAGCTGCTGTCAGCAAGCGACAATCACGGGTTGAGGGCCGCAGCACGGTGTGCCAACTAACCTCTGGATGCTGTTGCAGTACTCCGTGCAGCAGAGGCAGGCCTTTCTCGACGTAGGACGGGTGCGAGTACACCCACGACCGCTCCTGGATGTCGCGGATGCGCTGCCCATACTCGAGGAGCAGCTGCACCAGCTGCCCGCTATTGACTGGAGCTGGCGCGCTGCTCATCGTTGCGTGTCGTGCTCTTAACGGAGGCAGCTACATTCAGCCTGGGGTCAACGCCCGACAGATGGCGCAGTGTAAGACAGTTGTGTGTGTTGTTCGACTATCTGGTTGTTTGTCAGCACTCAGGACATGCTGTGGGGCGCGCGGAGCCTCGGCAAATGGGTGGAACCTCGATCCGGACGTCGGGCCAACTGTGTCCGCGCCGCGCTTGCATAACCTGAAAACACCACAACGTACTCCACCTTTTATATGCTGCTATCGGGTGGGGCTTTGGCCCGCGCGCCTTGCAGCTGCTCAGTTGCGAGCTGGGCTGCCAGCCCACGCGCTCTCCTGCCGAGTGCTAGGTAGGTTTTATAGCCTGGTGCACCTTCGGCACACATGCGTTCCAACATCCCCTGCCCGCCTAGTCCAGAGCGATGTGCCGATGTCCCCTTCCACCCCCACTGCTTGGCACCCTTCTCCTCTGACCCCTTGGTGCCCATTTCCCCATACCTGCCCTTTCCCTTCATGCTCTTATGCAGGCACTCCTGTCACGCGCCTGGCTGGGGCGCTAGACCTGCGCGCATGGCGCCCGCAGAGGCCGCGGTCGCAAAGGGCAACGTGGTGGTGCTCGGCGAGACGACGGAGCAGCGCCTTGAGCGTGCCAAGGTGCAGATACCCGTGCCCTATTTTGGGGCATCCATATACCCTGCTCTCAGCACGCCATGCTTGCAAACGGCGCTTGACCGCCCCTCCACATCGCCGCCCTTCCCTGACATGGCCTGCCGCCGCCCGCGCCCCCAGGGCTACCCCTACCCGCGGCCCGACACGTCGTTCCTGTTCATTGCGGGGGACGTGTTTGAGTTTGACAACACGCAATGGCGCGGCCTAGACCACTTGCACGACATTGTCGGTAGCGACGGGTGCGTGGGCGCCTTGCCTCCAGCCGCGCCCCGCCTCCTGGCCGCAACCCCCGGATGCCGCCGGCCCAGGCGCGGGTGGTCCCCTCACCTGCCCGCAGCATGCGCACGTCCTGGTTGTCTGCCTGCCCACGCCATCTGCACGCGCCCTTGTCTTCGCCCCGCAGCGTCACCGCGTCCGCCTTCGCGGCCGCCCGCGGCGTGGACCTGCGGCCGCTGGCGTCTGAGTCGCTGTACTGGCCGGTGCTGGCCATCGGCAGCAACGCGGGCCCGGAGCAGCTGCGGAGAAAGTACCCGCCCGGGGCCTACCCGGGCGCTGTGGTGCCGGTGAGTGGCGGAAGGGGCGGGGCTGCCTAGCAGCCCCATGGAGGGGATGCCGGTGGCCCAGCGCGACGACTCCACCAGGCGCCAGCCCCCGCCCTGTCAACAGACAAGTGCAACCTCCTGTCCTGTCGTCCTAAACCCCCGACGGCTCCACGTGTCGTGCCCCCGACCCGCCCAATCCCCAGGTGATCCAGGTGGCCCTGTCCAACTTTGACGTGGTCTACACCCCCTACCTGGCCTCCTACGGCTCTTGCACCGCCACCCTGGAGGCCTCGCCCGGCACCACCATCAGCATCTTCGTCACGTACCTGGTGGGGCCCGGGAGGAGGCAGGGGGAAGAGGTGCAGGGGCAAGCGACCGGTGAGGGGCCCAGGGTACGTGCCGCCCTGCAGCACTATCGTCACGCGCCAGCTGCGCAGGGAGCTGGGGATGGCACGCAGGCATCGGAACGGAACGCGACCCTGCTACCGCCCCTCCCCCCATCCCTCCCGACGGCGCCTGCCCACCTTGCCCTGCCCCTCCAGACGGCGCCCCTCATGGAGCGCATGCACGCCACCGAGGGCGGCTACAACCTGCTGCGGCTGCAGGGGCTGCACCTCCGCGTGGCGCCCACCCCGGCAGCGGCGGCCTGCGGCGGCAGCCGCGACGGCAGGCCCGGCTCGCAGGAGGCCGAGGGCCGGCACCGGACGCTGGCCACAGCGGAGTGCGGCGCCGCCGGCCCTGGGCCTGCGCCAACACCGGCAGGGTCTGGGGGCAGCAGTGGTGGCGGCGGCGCGGCCCCTGGGGCGGCGCCGCCAGGCTGCTACGAGTTCCGCGACTGGGTGTACCAGTACAACCACAAGCTGGGCTGCCTAAGGCTGCCGCTGGTCGGCGGGGAGGGTGAGCGGGCGCGCGCCGGTGCCGCGCAGGGGCGAGGGCCGCTCGGGGGCGTGGCCCAGGCCGGCGCTGTTGTGCTCCTGCTGAAGCGCTGACCTGAGCACCGCAGAGCGAGCGGGGCAGCATGCTCACCTCCGCGCTGGTTCGGTACCTCGCGACCCTAAGCAGTCAGGGTCAGGCCCGTGTTCATAGCGGGCATGCGGTCTGCTCATGCCATACCTTACCCCCGCCCGTGCGGGAGCTTGGGATGTTGCCTGCGCTGGGACCTTCGTCACTGCTGCCGTGGGGTCTACCCATCTTATACCCACGCCGCCCCGTGACCCAGCCCCCAGCCACCCTCGGCCCCGCTCTGCGCCCGCAGGCAGCCCTGTGGCCATAGCGGAGATCCCCGCCGTCGGCCGCGCCTTCCCAGTCGCCACGCAGCCGCAGATGCTCGGCGCGCTGCGGGCGGCGCTGGCGGGGCGGGCACACAGGGCCAGCACGCCCCTCTTGCCACTGGACGCTTCGGGTGAGGCGGCCCCGTACTTGGGGCCCCGTAGCGCGTGAGCGGCAGGCATGGCGCTATGTTCTGGCTCGCGGCTACGCAGCAATTTGCTGTCACCGCTCGCCATCACCCCGGCCTCCTGCTGCCCGCCGCGCGCAGTGCTGGGGCTCGACTACGGCTCCGACGCGGGCGCCGCTGCGGAGCTGGACTCCTGGATCCTGGGCATGCTGGACGGACCCGTGGACCGCAGCGAGGCCTGCAAGCGGCTGGCGCTGCACGCGCAGCAGGTGGGGGTGGAGAGGGAGGGACACGGCACAGGGTGGGGTTGGGGCGTTGGATGGGGTCGCGCGCCTCCCGCTGCCTGCTGCCTGGAGCATAGGGGCGGCATGACAACAAAGGGGACGATACCTGGCCCTCCCTCTGCGCCCACGCGGCCGCCGCCCACCCTTCCGCCTACAGTTTGCCTACACGCCGTGTGAGGTGGTGGCGGAGCTGTGAGGGATGGCACGTATAAGGGCGAGCAGCGGCAGGGCCCCTCGTGAGGGGCCGGCGGGGCTCTGGAATCCCAGCGGGGGCGGGCGTGAGCACTGCAAAGCGCAGTGCCTGGGGGCCGCTGAGGCAGCCTGTGTCATGGCCCTCCTTCTGGCTGGGTGCGTGGTCCGGAGTGTGGGGGCCGCTGCAAAAGCGGGCGAGCGTAATCATAGGACGGATGAGGGGGGACAACACTGACGGAGGAGCGACGGCAGAGTGGCCGAGGGTCACTCGGTGGTCGCAAACGCGGGTTGCAGCTGTGTGCGGCAGTGGTGTTCATGTGGTGACGCGAGAGAGCTGCTCTCTTGGGCTTGCGTGGTCGAGCGAAGCGGCGAAGGATGCCAGGCAGTTGACGCTCCCCCGTGGCCGGTTGGTGCGCTTGTGAGGAGGGGACGCTGACGGAGGAGCGGTGATGGAGTGGCGCTAGCTGTGAGCCCGACCGCATGCCGGGGTGCAGGGCCCGGGGCGGCATGCGTCAGGCGACACATGCGCTGTGCCACAAGTGCGCCGGTCGTTCCCACACCGGACCGTGCATGGCTTACCGCAGGAGTGACCGGTCCCGGCGCACCGCCACCAAACGTGGAACATATTGTTAAGGTATGCATCACCTGCTATGTGGTTGCTTCCCCGGTGCGCAATGCTACGGGCCTGAAGACGAAACGCGGCAGCGCGTTCGCGCGGCATGTGATCTGCACATCCGCTGGTCCAAGACGGCGGTTGGCAAACACCGCTAAAATCTCCTGTTTGTCCACCTATACACATGTGCGCGCTGGCCATGCGCCTTTGCCATGAAAACGGCATATACTGTACTTTGTCCTCACAACTCGGCGTCCGCCGCACCAGCCGGTGTGCCCACGCCGCCCTTGCCTGCAGCGCCCCCGCTCCGCCGCCCCACAGGCCCTGCCCCGGGCCAACTGCCCATCTCTCATCCCCAGGCCAACCCCCAGCGCTGCCCCCAACCCCTCCACGCAGCACCACACCACCTGCCCCGCTCCCTCCCTCCCTCCCACCTGCCCCGCTCCCTCCCTGCCAGCCCCCAAAGCCATTGCTGCAACATGAGCCCACCCACATGCACCCCTACACCCGCGAGCCGTCGGCTGTCTGGCCCGAGGAAGCGGCCGTCGCTGCGGCGCTCGGGGGCGGCACCGCCGCCTCCCCCACATCGGCGCCTGCCACGCCTGCACCGCCTGCCGCGGTGGGCCCCGCCACCGCAGCCGCCCGCGCGCTCCTCGCCCAGGCCGCCTCCGCCAGCGCCGCCTCCGCCGCAGCAACCGCCGCGCTGCGCCGCGGCGCGCCGCCAGCCGCCGCGCCGTCCCGAAGCGCCCCTGCCTCCCCACCGCCCCCGCCTTCGAAGCCCAGGTCGTGTGGCGGGCTCAGCTCCAGAGCAGCCAGCCCTGCCGCCAGCGTGTCCTCCGTCGTGCCGTGCACCGGCGCGCCGCTGCCTGCCGGCGGGCCGGTGCACGGCTGGTCGCCGCCCTCGCCGCCGGCGGGTGTCTTGCCGAGCGAGCGGAGCGTCTCCTGAGAGCCTCGGGGGGGGGGGTATGCGAGTCAATCAGGCTGTCAAAATGCAGCGCAGGCGCAAGCCTGCCCTGGCCCTGGCCCAGGCCGCGAGCATGCCGGCCAGGCCAAGGCCTTATGCACAGCAGTAGCAAGGGGGTCCGCACGCCAAGCCATGCACGGAATGCACTTGCCGATGGCTCGGTCGCTACCCTCGTCGCAGCCCCAGCCCCGCTTGCCTGCCACGCCGCCGCCCACTCCTGCTGCAGCTCCTCCGGCGTAGGCAGCGGGCCCGCGCGGTCGGCGCCCTCGGCCGCCGCCGGCTCCTCGCCGTCGGTCGCCGCCGGGCCATGCAGCCGCCAGAATCGGCGCTGGAACAAGTAGACCTATGGTTGGGGATGGATGGGATTAACATGGGGGAACGAATCGGGTGGCAGGAATCCGGGCCGGGCGGGGTGGCGGGGCCAAGCCCAAGCCCTAGTACCGCGTGTGGCTTCGGGTTGTAAGACGCGGCAGGCAAGTTCTGTCTGCAAGCGGCGCTGGAAACATCACACCATGGGAGGCCCGGGCCGGAGGGCCGGTGTCGGGGTGCATGTCGCGAGCGCCACGACGTGGCAGCACCTGATCCATCCTAGCAGGGCCCAGGGCCGAGCGGCCGACCGCAAGCTCGCGCAGCGTTCGTTCCCTTCCCGCTGCCGCACCGCTTTGAGGTCGTTGTGCGCCTCCCGCGAAGGGAGCTCCTGCGGGCCCGACGGCTCGGGCGCGCCGTCCCCCAGCAGGGCCGCCACGCAGGCCGCGCCGCAGTCGGCCGTCACCCTGCGCAGGGAGGCGCAGCAGGTGGGCGCAGCAGCCTGGTCCGGCCCCCGCCCTCGCCTCCTGGTCGGGCCCCATGCCCTCAACACGCGTCACGCGGCAGCCGCGGGGCCCGCCATGCCCCCCGCAGGCATACTGCGGCGCCCACTGCCCCACGTCGCAATCCCGGCCTGCCTTGCCTGCGGCGCTCCCGAGCCCCTGGCATTGCCGCCCCCCACTGAGAACCACGCACCTGACGTTGTAG
The DNA here is from genome assembly GCA_001662425.1 of Chlamydomonas sphaeroides. Classification (NCBI taxonomy): domain Eukaryota; kingdom Viridiplantae; phylum Chlorophyta; class Chlorophyceae; order Chlamydomonadales; family Chlamydomonadaceae; genus Chlamydomonas; species Chlamydomonas sphaeroides. The sequence goes on along the minus strand of BDDC01000070.1, from coordinate 104,932 downwards.
CCGCCCTCCAGCGCCAGCACCAGGCGCCCGCCCGCATGGCCCATCAGCCGCTGCGTCATCCAGGCGTAGCCGGCCGGGGTCAGCTGCGCAGCGGCACGGGGAAGGGACAGGGGGCCGGCGAGGCGACTGGCGGAGCGGCTGGAGCGGTGAGGCGGGGGGCAAACATGGGTGCGATTGAAGGGGCAGGGAAGGGCGTCGGCTGCGAGGGGCTGGTGGGCGTGGGAGAGACGCAAGGGATGGGCGGCGCGTGGCAGGGCATCAGGGCGCGATAGGCCAGATGAGCATCAGCCGCTGGGTCCCAGGGAGGGCTGGAGCCTGCCACGCCACACACCACACGCTATGCGCATCGCGCATCACGCTTCACGCGCCCACGCACGCACGTCGCAGTCGCCGATGAGGTCGTCGGCGGAGGCGTCGAAGCCGGCGGACACGATGATGAGCTGCGGGTCGAACTGGCGCAGCACCGGCTCCACCACCAGCGCGAAGGCGGCCTGCGGGGTGAGGGGAGCGGCCCTCAACCAGCGAACGCCGTTTCAGGGGTTTTCACGACCGGCGTTTCCCCCCCGTGTGGGGGTGGAGGGAGCGCCGTGCACGCAGGGCGGCGGCTGAAGGGCGGGGCCCTGCCGCAAACAGCGGGCAGCAAACGCCCCCCACCATCTCTCCTCGCCCCAGCCGCGCCCCTTCCTCCCCACACATGACATGTGCCTGCTCTGCTGGGACCGCAGGCCCCAACGACCAGCCCCCGGGCGCCGCACCTTGTAGTCTGCGTCCGTGCGGCCCGCCCTGGTCCACGGCACGTTGACGTTGGCGCCCAGCCCCGGCCCCTCACCCGCCTCGGTCAGGTAGCCTGTGCCCGGGTAGAAGCCGCGGCCGTAGCGGTGCAGCGACAGAAACAGCGCGCGCGGCTCGTCGTACAGCAGGTCCTGTACGGGCAGAAGGGCGTACGGCAGGTATGGTCATGGGTGCGAGGGTTGCGGAGCGCAGCAGCTCATGGGCTGCGGCAGGCTCACAGGGGGATGGTGGGGACGCGGCCCTCACCCTCCTCCCAGGACCCCACGTGCGCCAGCGTGCGCCCGTGAGAACGCACACTGCCTGGCGCCCCCCGCCCTGCCCCCCGCCCCGCCTGGACGCCGTTGCCGTGGTGCACGTCCCAGTCCACTACCGCCACCCGCTGCACGCCTGGGGGCGGGGGGAGAGCATCAGGGCGTCAAGGAGCGGGCGGCAGACATGGCAGCAGGCAGGGGCCGGCTGGCGGGTGAGTGCGCACGCCTTGGGCCGCATGGCTCAAGCAAGGCAGTTGCGCAGCAAGCCCAGACAGCTCTGACCTCGCTCCCCGGCGCCGCCTCCTCGGTCCTCCCAGCACCAACCGCTCCCCGATTCAAGCCGCCGCTGCGCGCCTTGCTCAGCCCCGTGCCGCGCCTTGCGCAGCCCCGTGCCGCGTCGCGCCGGCCAAGCTAGCGCCCACGCCCCCGCACGCGCACCTGCCGCCAGCGCCGCCCTGGCTGCCACCGCCACGTTGTTGTAGATGCAGAAGCCCATGGCCCGGTCGCACACCGCGTGGTGTCCTGGGGGCCGCACCACCGCCAGCGCCCGCAGCAGGGGCCCGGACAGCACCGACTGCACCGCCTGCGGGAGGGAGGGCCCGGGGTCGTGCCCAGGGCGAGGTTGGGGGTTGGGCAGGGTACGGCAGGCAGTGCGCAAGTCAGCCTCAGGCGGCTTACAACTCGCTCTGCCACGATGGCGCGCTGCGGTGGCGGCGGCGGCGCGCGAGGCGGCCACCTGGCTCGGGGCTAAGGAGGAGCGGTACGGCGGGTGGCGAGGCAGGTCAGCGTAGCCGCGGCAACCGGAACGCGCGCCATCAAGCGGCGCGGCGGTGGCGCGACCACGGCGTGCGGGCAGCTTCCACACCCCACACGCCAAGGATCTCAGGGGCCGTGGCACGCGATTGACCTCAGGGCTAGGCCCCTCTCATCGGTCTCCTTTTACCCCGGGGGCTGCCCCGCGTGTCCGTGCCCCTGGCTGCGTGCGCCCACCTGCACCACACAGCCCGCCGCCGTCCTGGCCGCCGCTTCGGTGCCCGCGCTCCAGTACACGCTGTCGTAATTCTCGTCGCTGTGGTCGATGCCGGTGCGGGCGGCGCTGGCGGCCAGGGCCTCTGACATGCCGCTGACCTGCGGCGTGTGCGGTGGTGCCGCAGCGGAGCAATGCGGCAGCAAAGCGCCGTGCGTGGGCTGTGCGGATGAGGGTGACATGCGTCGGCACGATGGTTTCTGAGGGGGTCGGCAAATTGTCAATGCCGCCGACGTTGCCTCGTACCTTTTTCAAGAGCTTGGCGTCGTGGCAGCGCAGCAGCTCCTCATCAGTGGCCTGAAGGGCGTCGGGCGGCGAGGGCGCAAGCGTCTTTCCAGCACACAGTGCTGCGGTGTGCATTGCGCAGGCCCCGCCACGCACCTGCCGCGGCTTGACCGCCACGCAGCGCGCCGTCAGACCCCTGCGATCCAGGTTCTCTAGCATCACAGCGACGCGTTGTGGACGCTCGAGGTGGCCTGCGCCAGAAGGGTGGGTGGGTGGAGGGGCAAACGCATAATCGGCACGTCGGGCGGGCCCACAACTGGTTTTGACAAAGACACAATTTGAGTACCGCCCATCGCCGCTATCCTTATGAGCAAGGTCGCGGCGCACCGGAAGGCCCGCGATGGTCGAGCATGATAGGGTCCGTGACCAGGCCCACCACCGCGGGAGCTTTTTGTTGGTTGCCATCTAAGCGCTGTGTACTGCGCTTAAGGCACGCCTTGAGGCAAGATGTCATCCCTCGCTGCTTCCGCGGAAACCGCGACCCAACATGCCCAGCCTCAGGTAAACGCAAAGCAGCAGCGCGCCTAAGTAGCATACGTAGCGTTTCCTAGTGAGGGCGGCTCTTGCTTTCGGAGCGCTGACTGTGCGGGCTTCCTGTACACGGATGCGGTTCGATCCAGGCACGTCGAGGCCCGGCCGGGGCCCCTCGGACCGATTCATCTCCCCCCAAGGAAACAATACGCGTCCCCGCACACCGCGACGTCCTCTCTCTCTATAACCCACACACTCGCAGCAACTTATACGCCCATCGCTGTTGCGAGGTGCACTCTGCGCCCCGCGCACCATCGCTCTCTAGGTCCCTGGAAGCGCCCTGCGGGAGAGCGCCCCTGGAAGCGCCGGTGGGCGGCACGAGGCTGCCTCAGCTACCTCCGTGCCTACAGAGGTGACGCGTCGATTGCATGCGCGTGCTGTGCTCCACATGCTGCAGAGCAATCGTCGCGGCCGGGGGCCAGGGCAATCCCACCCACCCCCCGCCACTGCGATCCCACCTGCTGAACGAAGGCGATCCCTCCTGCCTGCTGAGCTGTTCCGCAAGGGCAATTCCAACCCTCCCACAGCAATCCTGCTTCCTGAGCCGCGCCACCAGGACAATCCCGCTGCTTTAGCGCAGCTATGCCTCTTGGTGAGCCGCCCCGCCAGGGCGATCCCTCGGCCGCCGCCACAGAGATGTTGCTGGCAGCTGGCTGAAACGCTACGCCAGCGGCCCAGGGCAATCCCGCTGCATCGCCGCAGCCGCGCAGGCGCCAGGCAGCACCGCGCCAGGCACCGCCGCCACGGCCACAGGCGCCGGGCGGCCGGGGGCCGCGAGCAGGCAGGGACTAGCGTCGCGGCGGGCGCCGGTCGGGAGGCTAGAGCCCAAAATGAGCTGAGCCAACGGCGGCCCGACGGCGTCGGCCGGCGATAAGGGCTGTGGCGGTTGGGGGCTGAGCATGGTGTGGCTGTTGAGACGCCTGCGGGGGATGGAGAGAGCCTTGCCCAGCCTTGCTGGCCCTGACCGTCAGGTCTGGAGCCCAACCAATGTCATGCGCTTGATTGTGGCGATTCACGCGAACATGCCTGACCTGGCCAATGGACGCCATGCGCTTGGTCTGGTCAAATGTGACATCAGCCGTTACATCCACAGCCCGACATTCAGCACGTGCTCTCGGCACGTCCACGTTGCGAGCCCGCACCTCCAAGCGCACTGCACGCACGCAGTCCCGGCCAACCGAGCCATCCAGCTCGACGTCCCGTGTCATGAAGGGTCACCGCGCCCGCATACCCGCGGGGCTGACAGCGGCAAGCGCCGCTGCCGCCCGCAGTGGGCACCCGCAGAGTAGTAAGTCCACAAGAAACGTGGGCCAGCAGACCCGCCTGTAGGCGCGTGCAGCAACCACTGTTTCCCGAGCGGTCCCAAGGCGCCTCGTCCGTTGCCTTGTTCAGAGCACTGCGCGGCCCGTGGCCGCGGCTGGGGCCGGCAGCGCGCGGGGGGCGCAACGTACCCTCCGCACGCCTCCGCAGCGCTTAGGCCGACGGCACCGGCCCTGCCGCGCTCCAACACCAACGCAACCCACTGGCTAGAGCGCCGGAGCGCCGCACACGCGGCGCCCCACTGCGCCAAGTGCAATATTTAGCCGGGACACAGGCCCGGACAACAGATTCTCCACCGAACCTCTGCCAGCAAGCTAGGCGCGCCCGCGGCTGTTGCTGCGTGGCGGCGGGGGCCTTGGCCCATTAAACTACCTGAAAGGGTGTCTCTCGCACTCATATCTCTCACACGCAAACAGCACATGACATCACGCGGTGCGCCCCACGCAACCAGGGAGCGCCGACGACGGCACGCAACAGCACACGCTCTCTCAGTCCCGCTCTCATTGCAGTTCCGCCACCTGCCGATACCAGCCCAACGGATCCCCCCGGCTAAGTTCCGCCTCTGATGCCAGCACTGAGCCAGCTTCGTGCCCAGAGCACCGCCCAGCACGCGACCGCACGTCCCGGATTGCTCGCCGGAGCGAAGAGCCCCTGCTGGGCACCCGGCTCGCCCAGAGGTCCTTCGACTCGCCAGGCCCGCTCGAGCGCGGCGCGCCATGCTGACGGCATGACAAGTCCGCCGCAAGGGCCCACGCACGACCCACGAGAAGCCTGTCCGCCCGGTCCCGGCCGCGCGCAGCAGACGCCGAGCCAGGCCTTGGAAACTGCAGCGCACGAGGGCCGCTCACAAGACAAGGAACACTAGGCGGGGACGAAGACAGCGCTGCACACCACCTAGAACCCGAGGGGGTGGTGGTGGTGGTGCAAGACCGGCGGCGCTTCGCCGGGGCCGCCTCCCGACGCAATATTTAATCGACGCACACATCGTTTGTGCAACCCCAACCGTACTTGAGATAACACAAAAATCCGCAACCCCCACCAGTCGCCGCCTGCGCCGCGCCGTCGCTCACTGAGTGCCTGCTCCGCACAATCTCGTGCCGCACAGCCGTACAACGAGTGCCATACATGGACGAAATATTACGCCGAGGCCGCCGCCTTGGCGGCAGCCTCGCGAGCCTCCAGCTCAGCAACCATGCGGTCCAGGTGTTCCCGGCCGCCTGGCACCGCCTCGAGCTCCTGTCGGGCACGGGCGACGAGCGGCCGGTTGGTCATGCAGAGCGCAGGTAAACGCGCACACCATGCCGGCGGACACCACAAGGAGAGCCACAGCCCCGCGCTGGTCACGAAACGGCTCGCCACCCGTCCGGCTACGCCCACTGTTGCGCCAGGGACATTTTGAACACACGCCCGGCCCCACAGTCCTGGCCCTCCGCCATCAGCTGCCTCACCTGCGGCCCCAGGAACATGCCGAAGGGCACTCCCGCAAACTTGTCGGTGTGGTGGATCTGGTGCGCCACCACCACGCGCTTCATGTACGGCAGGTCGGCAATGGGGCCCACGGGGAAGCGCCTGGGGACCGGATAGGCGGGCGGGCGGACACAAGGTCTGGCCAGGCATTGTGGCGAGTAGAGCAGAGCGGAGCTGGCGCTGGCGCTCCGGCGTCGGCGCGAGCATGCGTCGGCGCGAGCTGGTAGACTCCGACCAAGCCGCCGGCCGAACCGCCGGGCGCAGCTGCTGGGCGGCGGACGTCAACGGCACGGCATCCGCTCCGCATGTCACGGCGCTGTGGCCGGGATGGCCAGCCGTCTGCACCTCCACCGGCCCACCTGTGCACCAGGCCGTCGTGGAAGAACATGTACATGATGCCGAACAGCGTGATGCCCAGGCCGGCGCCGAAGCAGACGCCGCCCACCACGTGGGGCGTGAAGAAGCCGTACGCGCAGAGCGCCTGCGCGTCGTGTACAAATTAAGGCGCGGGTGAGGTTCGCGAGCAGGAACCTCACAGCGGCACAGCCGTACGCCCAGCGTCGTGAGGCTGCCCTCGTCTGTGAAGTGACCCTGGGACAAGCGGCCTGGCTCTCACCATGGCGGGCACGGCGTTGGCGACGGCGTAGATGTCGTTGAGCTCAAAGGGCCCGGTGCGCGGCTCGTGGTGCGACTTGTGCAGCGCCCAGCCGGGCTCAAAGTCGTGCCACAGCACCTTGTGTGCAAAGCGGGCGTACATCTCCATTCCGAACTGCGGGCCGGGGCAGGGGTCGCAGGGCCGGGCCGGGCGCGATCAGCTCGTCCGGCCATGCAACGGGCGGCGCGAGGTCTTCGGAACCGGACGGCGATGCGCGTTGCAGCGCCAACGCGGTTCTTCGTCCCCGCGCAGCAATGCGCTGAGGGTGCAGCCGGGTGCAGGCCTCACCATGCCGCCGAAGACCAGCAGCAGCGTGGCAGCCATCTCGTCCCAGGGCAGGTTGCCGTTTTCGCTCGCGTGCCACACAAAGCGGTAGTAGGTGGCGACGATGGCGATGGTCAGGATGAGTACCGTGGTGGCAATGGCCGACACCTGGTAGACCATGGCCTCCCTGCGGATGAGGTGAGCGGGGAGGGAAAGGCGAGGTCAGGGCAAGCGGAGGGCATACCAATCAACGCGGCACTTTGAGGCGGGGTTGGGTGGCCCATGGAGAGCGGCACGCCCTGGTTGGGTGCAGGGGCGGAGGCAGCGGCACGGCGCGGGCTTACTTGGCGCGCTGCTCCTTGCGCGCCAAGCGCTTCAGCTCAAACTCAGACTTAGGCTGGGCCGGCTGGGACTCCACATGCTGCTCACTGGTGCTCTGCAATGTGCAAGGGCGGGCGGGAGGCGGGTAAGGGTGACACGACGGGCGCGGCGTTGCGGACGCGGGCCAGCCACGAGCGCGTGGGTGGCGCGTGTGGCGCCAGGGCTACTGCCACTTTGTTAGAGGCACCACGACGCACAGCGTGGGGGCTCTGAGCGTAATATTAAAAACATTGGCTGCTGGGTAGCTGGCAGCCAGCTCGCGGCGGCACCAACGCTCATCAATCGGCAAACGACTACCACTGGTCAAGTTGCCCCAGTGAGTCCCGCGCTCGCCTACGCAATAGCACGATTGCTATTGAAGGCCAATTGGCGCTCCGCGCAGGAAGAAACGAGCGCGCGGTGTTTGCAACATGCTTGCACGCGACGCACCGCCGAGGTCAGGGACGAGCCAACGGCGGGGTCGGCAATGTTCAGAGGCTGTAGCCGAGTTGTCGAAGGTACGCCAACCCGCGGAACGAGCACCAGAGGCCGGGCAAGCTTCGCCGAGCGTGCGCCACAGGCAGCAAGGGGCCGCGTCCTTTGAAGCATGTTAGCAGTTGCAAAATCCCAGCAATTGCTTTGGAAGGAAGCCTTGTGGCTCTGGAAGCTCACTGTCCGCCTTCCGCGATTGTGATTTGTCCCTGATCGCTCGTTCGCGCGTAGTGTGAGCGAGGCAGCGGCTGTGCGTCGGGTGGCGCAGGCAGGGCACTACAGAGAGGCCAGCGTGTCGGCGGTGGCCTGTGGCCCTGAAAGCAGGCGACTCGGCCGTACCTTTCGATCTCTGAGGGCCGCACAAATGTACCTGGTACATTCCTGCCTTCCTGACTGCACTTCCTTTGCAGACGTACAGAAAGACACGTAATTCGCCAATTGAATGGGCTAGTGACAAGGAAGTCGGGGCCGTTGAACCATGGGCCCCAAAACCCAAAGCGAACCCAAGCTTCTCGCAACCTTCGGCAGGCTTCGGCGAACCCTTTCACCCTCGAGACCTTCGCGCCATTGTCACGGGCCTGTGCACCTGCCTCCCACCTGTGTTGAAGGGGTCAGCGACAAAGGCAGCGTCCGTGCTTGAACTCTGTCAACCCCCGCACCAGCGGGCGGCGGCACCCCGCTCCATGCCCTCCAGTGCCTCCGTGTACCCAAGGCAGCTACAGCGCTACAGCCAGCACTTCAGACCACCACTGCCACGGTATGCGAGGCGCCTCCTGCCACCGCACAGGTCAGATGAGGTCGGTTGCTTCACCCCAGCGCGCCCTTGCCCTGGCAGCAGTCGGCTGTACCATGCCGTCCGCATCCAAACCAGAACGTGAGAAGTTGGGTCGGATAAATTGTCTGGGCGAGAGCGGCCATGCGGGGCCGAGGGGCCGACACTTCACGGGGCTCCGTCCTCCCGCAGCCGCTCGGGCTCCAGCGCCGGCAGCCGCAGCGGTGCCGCTCCGCCTCCCGGCCCAGCCGCTCCCGCCGGCTGGCTCAGCTCGCCCGGCAGCCCACAGCCCCAGGCCGCGCTGCTCAGTCTGGTCACAACGGCCGCGTTGTCGACCGCCCTCAGCGGCCAGGCCGCGATGGCGCAGGTGTGTCCCATGCTCCCTGGCAATGGGTTACGTATTCTAGTATGAGGTCGTGCCCGCCGTACACAATCCCTTCGCGTCCATGACACCCCTTACTGTCCCCTACATACCTTGCTTTCCCTCCCTAACACAGGTCCTGCACCCCGCCGCCGGGCCCTTCCTGCTGGGCTGTGCCTCCCCCGCCGCCGCCGCGCTGTGCGCCTTCCAGCGCACCACCCTGGCGCTGCTGCAGGCGCAGGCGGGGTCGGGCGCCATCGGCCCGGCTGCAGTGGCGGCTAGGCAGCAGGCGCTGGCAGCGGTGGACCAGGTGCGGCATGTGGCTGCGCAACGGAGCATATGCATTATGGGCTCGTCGGCAGGTACCTTTCACGGACTTACACTCTGTACCCCTGGCTTCGCTTTACTTCTCCATACGCTAGTTTCACAGTACAAGGGCTCGCCGGCACCCTGTAGTACGCCGTAGGCCCTCACCAGAAGCTTTCGGACACCTTCGGGTGCTTGATTTGGAGCTTTGGAGCCATCTGGCGGCGAGAAGCCAGGGGTGTTATCAGGGGGGAATGGGGGGGGAGATTGAAGGAAAGCTGGCCGGTCGGGGGTTTCTAGGGTTTCGTGCATTACGAGCCCTTTCCTCGCGCGCGCACAGGGCCTGGGTACAGCTTTTGTTTGTCTGCCAGCACTTGAGCCCGCTGCTCTTGCCAACAGGCTGCGACGTGAATGCGCTTTGAAGTTTTGTTCCGAGCCATTTGTCTGCGCAACATTGAGAACCATCAACACCTCGCTTTGCCGCGCGGCCGTGCCAGCGGGGCCCGCCCAACGTGGCCACCTTACGTCGCTCACTAGATGCAGAGCGTGCGCTGGTAAGCTAGAAAGATGGACCACTGTTACAGTGCCCGCTGTTGCACTGCAGCACGCACAGCTCATGCGCAACTAGCCAACCCTGTACTGCGTTCGCTGCCACGGCCCCGTAGAATTACAGCCATCCCTGCCTTGACTGCGCAGGAAGGCGCCTACTGCGGCGCCCCAGACCCCAGCCTATTGCAGCGCCCCAGTCGCCAGCCCGCCCCCGCCGGGATAATGCTGGCGCCACGCCACGGGGGACAGCGCATTGCGTTCGGCTTATTCGGCTGCGCTTGAGGCCCTGCATGTGTCTGTCCACCTCCTGCCAGAGGACAGGGCATGCGGCTCGTCGTCCTACTTCAACATCGCAGCGCCCAAGCAGGGACCCCTCTTGGCCCCGCCTGCGGGGCAAGACAGCCACTGCAGCTGGCTGCTGCGCGCTCCTCGGGTGGGACGCCTGGGCGCTTGCTGCTGCGTGGGCTGCAGCTACGCATGCTGCCGGGCCGCAGATCGGATGCAGCGCTATCTGTCCAGCGCCTCCCGCATTACAAATCACGCGTGGCTTGGCGGGCGGTGTGGGGCCGCGCTCTGCTCTGTGCACGCAGCAGCGGTTTTTCACTTCGTAGTCGGCCGTCAGCGCGCATGGCGGCAGCAGTTGGGGTGCGGCGCTGCGCTGCCCTACGCGACAGGGGTGCGGGCAGTCTACTATGCTCCGGGCACCCGTTGCGTCACCGCTTCGCAGACGCAGCACCCACACTGGTGGCGCTCAACGTCATTCCACATTCGCATCGCTTGTGACGGCCCGGCCCGGCCAGAGGCCCTCATGTCCCACTATCCGGCGAGTCCTAGCAAGCGCGCCCGCTCTTGCTTCCACCGGGCGCGGCCGGCAAGGGCACGCTCGCAAAGCCAAGCGTCTGTCCAGCTCGGACTCGGAAGCTTTGCCCTCACAGCGGCAATGCTGAACTACCTCAGCACCCAACCCCTTCAGTCGGCCCGGCTCGCAGCGCCCCCTCCGCCCTCGTCGCCACGGCCTTAGCTGCCGCCCGGGGCCGCCGGCATGGCGACGCTATCAGCCTCTTGGCTGCCCGCTGCCGCCGCGCCGCCCCAGCCGCCCGGCACCAGGGGCTGCATCAGGCAGGGCGCGCCACGGCCGATGTGTTGGCCCAGCCCCAGCGGCCACACCCACAACGGCGCCCCCAGGGGCCGCACCAGCTGCGGCAGCGGCGCCAGCCAGTACAGCGCGTGCGGCCCCGACTGCAGCCCGGTCTCCTCGCTCTGGCGGCTCAGCCACACCGCAAAGCCGCGAGCGTCCTCCGGCTCGCGGCTGCCGTCCGTTAGGGGCAGCAGCCGCACGGGGCACCCCTCAAAACCAGGGCCGCCTGCAGCCTGCTGCTGCTGTTGGGCCCAGCGGCCGCCGTGTGCCCTCCTGACGCCGCCCAGGCCGCTGCCGGAGCAGGAGTCGTATCTTACTTTGGGGGGTATCGGAAAGCCTATCGATCGCCCGCCGTTTTAGGGACCGTCCTATCGACCCGTGGTATCGATCAAGGGGTCAAATCGGCGATGTCCGATCGATCGACGTGGTGTCGATCAAGGCGTCAG
>BDDC01000070.1:80192-93445 GCA_001662425.1 Chlamydomonas sphaeroides | reverse complement strand
TAGAGGGTAGAGGTCAATAGGCAGGAAACGGCCTTCCGCGTGCCTCGTGCGTATGCCTACCCCGTCCGGCTACCCGACCCCACCCCCCGCCACGATCCGGGCGCGACGACGTGGTGTCGATCACCATGCATTCCCGGGCAAAAACGATCGTTCCATGGTATCGATTATGCCATCGATTTCCATTTCTAACATCGACAAGTGTATCGATCAAGGTCCGATTGTAGTCAAATGGAATCGATCAAATCGATCAAATCGATGGAAGATACGACCCCTGTCGGAGCCGGAGTGGGCGGCCTGGGCGGTGAGGCGCGGCACGCCCTGGGGATGGCGCCCCTCCCTGGCGGGCTCCAGGTAGTGGCGCCCCGCCAGCGCCCGCCGGACCGAGGTGCCGCGCGTCAGCAGTAGGGCGTCCATCTCCTACACCAGCAGCAGCAGGGAGAGTCAGGGCTCAGTTGCGACAGGACATGACATGAGCGGGTAGGCAGTTGGCGTCGGATGATGGCTGAGAGCTTTTGTGGCACCAACGCACCATGCGTAGGACGGCTGTGACACACGGCGGATGGAGCACATGAGGGGTGGCTCATCATACATGCCGTGTTGCAAGCCAATAAAGTGTAATGTTTGTCCACTTTGGTGAACTATAGTGGAGGCCAATGTAAGGCTGCGTGCTTACAAGGCGCAGGCTGCGCTTGGAGGAGGCGGACGGCAGCGGCCCGGCGTCGCTCGTCAGAGAGCCCGCGCACGCACGGCGGCAAGGGGCATTGGTGCGGCCGTGTATGTGAGGACGGTGTTGTGGACCACCCAGAGCGCATGCGGAGGCGCCACCTGGCGATCTAGCGTTAGCGTGACCGGTAGCGGTAGGGTGCGTGCTGGCATGCGCGCGGGGGACGACGACAGTCAGCGGCGCTTGCCTGTGTGGGCCATGTGTCGCTGAACGTGCAGGCCGCTGCTGTGGACGACGGACACGCACGGACACGAATGCACGAGCCTCTGCAGCAGGCAGTGTGTGTTCAGAAATAAGTATAAGTATAATAGAAAGAAGTGTGTGTGTGTGTGTGTTGCGGCCTTGTGGCGCAGGTGTGCTGAGTGGATGCAGGCAGACTTATCTCGGGCATGCAATGATCGATTCCCAAACACGCTGGTCTAGTCAGGAGGGCGCCGATGGGCTAAGGAGACATGGTCTGGTCCGGTACTACGGCCAGTCGCGCCCAGTAAATGCATCTATGGTGCCAGGAGGGCCCGCGCCTCCTGGAGCTTTTATTTGTAAAATGAGAATGAATGGGGATACACCTGACCCGCCGACGTACGTTTGGGAGCAATTCGAAGTGAACAACTGCAAGATTTTGCAGCAGCGGCAGCCGCATCCCGCTTACCGAAGAGTGGAGGTTTCGTGCGCGTGTGGGTGTAGCGAAGGCTGGCTGCTGTAACGATGCTGGGTGGCCGCTGGCGCGGCGCCCGTAACCGTCCCCCGCACGCAACCGGGAGCGAATCTGTCAAGTGGCGTAGGAAAACGGTGAACTTGATCAGCAGCAGCCAGGTGACGACTACTGTATGTTCGCTTACTGGATGGGGCGTTTTTCGTGCCAGTCCGCTCGCGAGCTTGGCGTGGTCCGTTCCCCTGGTCCGCACAGCAATATCCGCACTGCGCAGCTCATGCAAGCACCAACGGGCGTATTCTATCAAAATGTCAGCTGCTTCTACTGCTCGTAGGGAGAGGCCAGCCATAGGGAAGCGAACTGGTTGCGGCGAAGCATACCCGTTACTCCTGCTGCTGCGTCGTCCTCCCGCAAGCTGAAGTGCTAGGAAGTGCTGCTGACGGCTGCTGGCTGCATACAACGCGTGCTGCGCGACGCACGTCTCAGCAGTTACAAGGCATCTTCGCCCTGCGAGCCACAGGTGGATTCTTGGCCAGTCGAGCCGACACGGTCCCAGCTAACGACCTACCCCTACCTGGTCTTCCCTAGTCCCCGGCGCATACCCGTCAAGCGTCTGCTAGCTGATCGCCCTAATTACCGCAAGCACGCCATCACACTATCGCTATCACGAAGCTGCTCAGTCCACGAGTCGCTCGGTGCCACTGTTGCGGCCTGCTTGGCCTGGCATGCCAAGACTACAGCCGTCAGCAAAATATACTTTTGTGGTGTGCATTTGCCGGCTGCCTTGTAGGAAGCAAGCGCTGGCACCGCAACATTCCAAAGCCCATTTGCGATAGTATGCAACAGTACGGCTAGCTAGCACGGCAACACAACAATACCGCCATCATGAATATGCAAAGCCCGTGCGTCAAGCATTGCGATCCAGCACATACAGGCTCCTGCGTCACACATAATTTGACAAAGGCCTGTCAGCAGGCTGCCGCGTCCAGGACAGTAGTTACTCACGCAAACGAAATACAAGGGTGCGATCAGCACGGAGGATAGTCCAGGCCGCTGCTTGAATGCCACGTGCCCAGGCCGGTGCGTCGCCAGAGCCGCCGCCCTGTCCTGAATGTAGGGACCTTAGGCAGGCGCGCACCAGGGAATCGAACCTGCCGTTGCCCAGCGCAACCCGTCCACAGCCGACACAGTACGCAACCTAGCTATCTAACTACAGCTCGAAGATACGCAACCTAGCTAGCTACAGCCCGAGTGCAACGCGTGCACACGCTTACAGCTATCATGCCTGGCCTAGCTGTCCACCTATCTATCTGTGCGTTGCGGTGCCGCTCCCGCTGCAGCAGTGCGCCGCGCAAGCACACGTACGTGCGTGCACCCACCATGCACCCGACGTGCGCTCATTCCATGCTCTTGATTCCATCCGTCTCGTCACGTTGTCGAGGCCAGGTCCACTGCCGCCCCCATGGTACACTCGCGCCTACCACAATGCGAGTGTGCTCAACCGCGCAATCGTTTCATGGAGGCCATTGATGTGCTGTGCGTGCACGCCTGGCTGCTCACCACCCAGCAGTGTCTTGCGCTCCTGCAGGCGTCGATGCCTCGTCGGGCGCAGGGTAGGGGCGTCATCAATCCGCAGCAGCCCCACAATCATGCCGGAGGCTCCGGCCCACGCCACCTGCGCACCACCGCTGCGCCTCCTGTGGTGGCGTCAATCGAGGGTGCATCTGGAGTTTACTTTCCTGCGGATGCATGCATGGGGGGCGGTGCCGTCCCTAACTACCTACCCAGGCGGTCCGACGCGACCATCCCCAGCGAGCAACTGCGCAGCCCCGGGCCCCCCACCTGCTCGTTTCGCGATGCAGTGTGTGCAGCGAGCCATCCTGCGCTGCTCATCAGCGCCCCTCGGCGCGCCGGCGCTACTCAGGAGGGCCGCCGGCGTACTTGATGGATGGTGTCATCGCCGGGCGGGCCCAAGTCTGGAAAACTGCACCGCTAGGTGCGTGTTGCCGGCGTGGGGCATGGTGGCATAGCCAGCAGCAGGACCAAACCGCGCCTGCTCGTCTCCAACAGCAGGAGCAGCGCTGGGGGCAGGGAAGCAGAGGAGCGGTTGCAGGAGGCAAGGACGGCGTGGTCAGCTGTCGAGGCATCATATTAATTGACGTGGTAAGGTCAGAGGCAGCACCAGACTACACAGCAGAGACCCCTTCGCCTCCTCTGATACTGCGGAAGAACTTCAGCAGCCCTTCGCCCGGCGCCCAGCAGGATCCACTGCGCCCGCGCAACCGGTTCCCTGAGGGTGCACCGGCTGCTGCGCAACGCAAGCCAGCTCACCAGTGCTCTCCGCTCAACGTTGCGCTGTCGATGGGCAGAGTTGCGAGGAGGGCGGCCACCGGCGCCGGCTTGGGAGGCCAGCCAGCAGCACCAGCCGCCTTGGGCACACCCGTGGGCTCCTCGGCCGGCCATGTCGCGGCCGGCGGCGGGTGACCCAGGAGCGATGTGCCGACAGGGCTGGGGACGGGGAGGCAAGGGAAAGTCATGTGTGCACATACGGCCGACGGAGCTCGTCAGCGGACGCCGAGCGGGTCACCAGATGGCGCCAGGCCCCTGCCCGCCCGCGCGCTCCAGCACCTCTGCCCCGCTTACCACTGTCCTTCGCCCGTCGCCGCCTGGGCCGGCCCAGGTAGCTCGCTCATCGGATCCGGACTGTAGCTGCTGTAGACCACCTGCCAAGCCCGCCTGCGCACCGCCGCGGGGCCCACCTGTGGTGGTATGCGCGAAGTGGGCGTGGTCTTGCGTTGATTGCCATGCCGCGGCGACAGGGTGTGGGAATGCATTGACCATGGCGGCAGCAGGTCACACTGCACGCCACCTGCGCAGCCCACGGCCGCCCCCACCCCACCTGCTCGGCGCGCCGTCGCAGCTCGTCTGCTGCCGTAAGCAGCGCCTCCCGGTGGGCCGGCGCCACCCTCGACTCGCCCGCGCTGTTCTTATTGCCGGTAGACGCCATGGTCTCATCCACCAGGTCCAGGTCGTGGGGGCTCAGCTCTAGCAGCAGCGGCAGCGCTGGGGCAGGGCGGGCAGGCGGAGATGGAGGCAGAGCAGGCGGGGCACGTCAGACCCGCGGTGCAGCAGGCCGTCCCGCCGCCAGTAGCAGTAAGGCGACCCGGCCCCAGGCGGCTTAGGTGGCTGCGTCATCCGCCCCTGCCCGACTCACTGTCTAGGCCGGTGCGCTCAAAGGCCTCAATGTACTGGCACAGCGGGTCGTCCGCCGGCCGATCCTCATCCAGCTGCTCCAGCCACTCGGCCGCAGAGCCGGGCAGGCGGTTGGTCGGTTGAGGCCGCTTGCGGGAGGCGGATGAGGGTGCAGACCGGCAGCAACGGCCGGCAGCGCCTGCGGGGTCTGCATGGCAGGAACCGGACGCAGGGGACTTGCATTAGCTGAGGGGCGGGGCATTCTGAATGCCAATGCGCAGCGGGGTGCCAAGCAGCAGCCAACGTGCCCACGACGACTGGCTTTCGTCACGAAGGCCCCGCTGCTTGCGCACCTAGCGTCCCTTGGCAGACGTGGCTGCTGCCATCGGTCCAAGCATCCCTCAGGCCCGGCAGCATGCAGTAGCAGCCGCTGCAGAAGGCAAACGTGCAGGCGCAGGGCTGCGGGCGGCACATGCGGCGCGAGCAGGGCGGGCAGCGGCACGGGGCATCGAGATCCAGGTAGGCAGCCCAGGAACGCACGTGCCACGAAGCTGCCGGGTGCACCTGGCTCACCCGCTGCCCGCATCGCGCACACGAGTCATCAGCAGCGCTCGCTGCATAGCGTCCTGTCGGCTGCGCGCCCGGGCCCGTGCACTCAGGCGCCGCAGCCAGGCAGGCCTCGGGCTGGAATGTGCCGCATGTTGCCGCCATGGCTACGCTGCTGTCGGCAGCTCCGCCACCTGAAGGGCCCTGCAGCCAGGCATGACGACGAAGGTGCGGCAAGAGTGTCGTCGCCGCACGCACAGGGAAACGCTCAAGCGCTGACGTGTGGCGGCAGCCGCGGTGCGGCGCGGTGCTGTCCACCCTGCATCTGGCCCTGCCCCGAGCACCCGCAGTGGCACTACACTGGTGCGTGCTTCAAGCCACGGCCTGCCGACGACACCCCTGCCCCGCTCACCTGCGAGCCACCGTCCTCCTCCAACCCTGTGGTCTCGCCGCTGCCCTCCGCAGCTGCGGGTGGCGGCGGCGGCGCGCCAGCCTGCTGAGTGCGCGTTCGCAGCGAGCCAGCGAACCGCAGCAGCCGTCGCTCGGAATGCCACGCCATGTCCCACACCTGGGCCTCCAGCTCAAACATAACGCGCGAGATATCGCGCGAGCTGTGCACCGGCCGTTCGGCATCTGCGATGGGGACGCCGTCCTGCGGACGCAGGCAGGGCAGTGCCAGGCATGGGCGGAGTTGTTGGGGCTGCCTCGCAGCTGGCCGAGTACCGGTACAGGGGAATGGCAGCCATGGCTTGGCCGGGCCGCCAGCATCGCAGGTTGCAACAGTTTCAGCGTCGTTGCACCCGGTATCGCATGTGTACATACCAGGAGCTGAAGCTGTGGCAGCCACACGATGGCGAGCCTCCGAAGTGGGGACCAGCTGTCGAAGGGCGGTCCGAGCCACATCTCCTGACGGGAGCATACAGCAGCAAGCACGCATCATTGTTGCAGCGGCCGGTGTGATCGCTCGGGGAGGTGTCTGCGGGCCTGAAACCTAACTAAGCGGTGGGTGCTCAACGCTGCGCTAGGTATGCAGGCAAGGCAAACCTAGGCCGAGCAAGTGCTCGGGGTACGCACTCACTTTAAGCTGTGTGTTGGTGCGCTGCGCTGCAAGCGCAGACAGTAGTGCGCGGAGGCACTCGGCCTGTGGTGTGGGCAGGCAGGATGCATTTGGTGGGTGCGTGATGCATGCAGGCGACGCACGCGTCGACCACCTCTATATGAAGCATGCTCCACTGCACCCATTGTGAGCAGCATCTCACCCAGGCTGAGTTGTCGGAAGGTCCTGGTGCGGCTTCATGCCGAGGGGAGGCCCTGCTGCCACTTCCGCTCCTTTGTGGTTTGTTGACTGGCGCTGGTGCTGTGGTCTGTTGACTGGCGCTGGCGCCGATGCTGCCCTGTGGCTGGGGCAGCAGGCCTGTGGGGAGGCGGATTTGAGTGAAACACGCATGACGGCAAGCTTGGGACTGGCTGGGCGGGCCGGACGGAGTATTGGGCCTCACCGCCAGAGGCGCCTGGACTGGCCAACATGGCCAGGACGCACGCAGGGCCAACTCCAGCGAGGGACTGCGCCGGCGCAGCTCGTGCTGTAGAATGTGAGGCTGCTGGGCTACCCCCGCAATGAAGCAGTTGCAGTTGCTGACAGTCTGGCCAATGATATCTATGTAAGGCTGTGCTGCTGGGTTATCTTGTGCTGCCCGGAGCTGCTCAAGGAAGGTGCAAGGGCAGCTTGGGCTTCGGATGTGTGTTCCTTCACGCTGGAAATTTGCTCATGCAGAGCTGATGAGCAGTGATAGCCGAAGTGTAATGCTAGAGCAAGGGTTCAAAGCATCGCAAAGGGTGCATATAGCTGTGTAGCAGCGCCAATTGTAGTGACTAAAGGAGTGTGTGCTGAAATGCATGCTTTTAAAGTACTTCGTTCCGCTGGACGTCGTTCCAGTGGACCCAGCCACCGGAGCACAGTCTGGTGGACCCATGCACCCATGGGGCGTGCACAGGGCGCACAGAGACCCATTTGCAGACCGCCTATTTGCAGTGTGCATATGACATTGTTACCTCGCTATTCGCGCTGTCCGGTTTCAGGGATGACAATGCAAGCAGACAGCCTCCCCATATGCTCCAGCAGCTGCGAAGTTGTTCTTCTCAGCGGATACAGCGGCGCTTCGTGCTCGCGTTTCTGGCACTCACGCTGACGCCACCGCAAGTCCATAACCGTCTGATGGCGTGCGCGTCGCACATACACAGGGGGAGCAAGATTAGGTGGGGCGTGCTCGGTGACCCTGCAGCGTGCTTGTATGGTGGCTGCTAAAGGACCAGGATCACGATGTAGGTTGCCGTGAACCGGGGGGCGTGGCGGCGCGAATCGGGGGGCGCGGCGGCGCGAATCAGGGGGAGCAGCGGCGTGAATCGGGGGGTGGACAGAACGCGTAGCGCGCCGCGAATCGCGACAACCCCCCCCACCCCACCCCCCGCGGAAGAAGCACGATACGTATCGCCGACCCTTGTTCACCCTCCGCCTCGTGCCGGTCAGCTGCCGGCTCGGGCACGTGTCGTCCCTAGCCGTCCCTCGTTGTCTCGCTGTCATTCTCTGCTTTTCTGGTAAGCCCCGCTGTGCCCCCCTAGGACTTTCGTGCAGGCACCCCATGTCTTAAGACTGCTTGTACCGGCTTGCTGCTGCGTGTGGCCTGCGTGGCCCTGCGAGGCAGGCCTGCCAAAGTGCCCATGCCTCGGCCAGACCGTACAATGGTGACTGGACCGGCGCCGACCACAGCGTTGGAAGCATGCAAGCGGTCGTTCGCTGATATGTGCAGGTGTGTTACCGCTACGGTGTCATGCGAAACTCGTCGCCGGTC
The DNA here is from genome assembly GCA_001662425.1 of Chlamydomonas sphaeroides. Taxonomy (NCBI): domain Eukaryota; kingdom Viridiplantae; phylum Chlorophyta; class Chlorophyceae; order Chlamydomonadales; family Chlamydomonadaceae; genus Chlamydomonas; species Chlamydomonas sphaeroides. The sequence continues at coordinate 85,482 of BDDC01000070.1, read as the reverse complement.
ACACATACCGGTTCTTGGGAAAAAAGGGCGAACAGCCGGCCTCCTGTCATTCAACAGCCTCGCATCTTTACTTTCAATATTCATATCATAATGGCGCTAGAGGCTCGCGCTTCGGGCACCGATGCCGAAGCCATCGTGATGCTCCAGGAGTTGCACACGTTGTTATGCTGTTCAGTGGCAGCAAGGTCTGCTTTGGGGGCCGCGTGCGGGCATGTGGGCTGGCAAGGGGCCCGAGGCAGGGGGGCCGTTACACAGGCAGATGCGAACAGGAGGCACGGCAGAGAGTCGGCGGCCAGCTACGCCCCTTTGGCGTTAGGGGATGCAATGCAAGCTCGAGCATTCTTTCTCTGATTCGGTCATTGCAGCACCAACAACTTGAACAAGGACGCCCCGGAATGTGAGAAGGACGTAGCCCAGGAGGTACGCGTCCTGGCGTAGCCCCCCCACGGTCCTTCGTCTAGGGCTGCCGACCGCAAGGCTTTTGTCAGACAAAAAGGCCATTGCGCCGTGCCACTTGCGGCGCAAGCAACGGCATGGTGCAGATAGCATATGGCAAATCTGCTCTCGTGCCGGTCAGCGGCCGCCTCGTGGTCCTTTCGCTGTCGATCCGTGGTAGCCGCCGCAGAGCCCCCTGCGGCCCTCCCCTTACTGCCGGCCCAGGCCAGAAGGGCCCTGGCCCTGGCCGCGGTCAAGTGGCCTATGCACTGTTATCTACGGGGCGGGCCGTGGACATGGCAATTCCTTGCGAGGGCCCTGAGACTAAGCGATCGCACGCATTCAGGACCCGAAGGCCAAGCCAGCGCCTTGCGGACGCCGCCATATATTGCGCACCGCTGCACAACGCCGGCCACCTAGACCGCTACCCATACCGCCTTCCCCAGCGGCCACACCGCAACCGCGCGTGCTTGAATAATCGAATTTGCGATCCGTGCTCCTGCCCCGCCGCCCTCCCCCCCTCACCATGCCCCTCCTCCTGCCAGCCAGCCCTCCCCTTGCCTCGCAGCGGGTCCTTGTTTGAAAGCCCTCCCATTGCTTCACATGCGAACCCAGCACCCAGCAAGCCGCGCAGCCCACCGCACGGGCGCGTGGCGCGTCAGGTAGGAAGACGTAGCGGCGTGCCGCGCGTGTCCTGCCAAGTCGGTCGTCACAAGCCCACATACCACCATGCCGCCACCGCCGCTGTCACCGCAGCGCCCGCAACACAACAGCCGCGCGGCGGTGGCAGCGTGGCCTCTACCAGCTTATGTACATCACGGAGCCCGCGCCGATGGCGGAGTGGCGGGGCCCGCTGCCCAGTGGCTGCCCGCCACTACTACCCGCGCGCAAAAGTTCACGACGGCACCCGGGCTTGCAGCGGGTGCCCGCCGGGCGTGCTGTGGGCGCCACACACCCGGCCGCGAGACGGAGCGCCATCCAAACATAGCCACGAGCCCCATGCATCCCGTATGGACCTGCGCACAGCCCGTCGCAAGGCTTCCCTCCCCCTCTCCTCCTCTTACTCCCCTCCCCACCCGCAGTCCCCCTTTGCTGCCCGCCTACGAGTAGCTCATTGCAAAGTCGTCCTCGTGCCGGTCCCCGTAGTCCGCGGCGTTGTACTTGCCCGTCTGGCCCGTCTCGTGCTCCTCGCTGTCATAGTGGTGGTCGTGGTAGCCCCCGCGGTGCCCGCCACGCCCGCCGCGGCCCGGCCCGTACGGCTGCCGGGCCTGCCCGCCGTGCGCATCGCCGCCGTAGTAGTCCTCGTCCGCGGCGGCGCCGTAAAAGTTGTTCACGCCGCCGCCGCCGGCGCGGTCGGCCGACGCCATGCCGGCGCCGAGGTCGTCCTCTATGAGCGATGCGTCGATGCAGCCTAGGTTGGGCTCCAGCTCGTAGGGCGCCTCAAAGTCCATGGCCGCCAGCTCGGACTTGATGAAGTCGAGCCCCATGTGCGTAGTGTCGATGTCGGCGTCGGGGTTCTGCAGCGGCGCCACGTCGAAGGACGACAGCGTGTCGCACAGACTGTCGTCGGGGAAGGCGTGCAGCACCTGGCGGAGGGCAGGGCAGCGGCGGCGGGGATGGATGGCACGTCAGGCACGTGCTACCACAACGCAACCTCTGCGGCCGGGGCCCCTCGCTCGCTACTCATGCCCCCCATCAGCACCAGCTCCAAGCCTACCGTCCTGCGCCCCTCCTCCGCCGCCCGCTCTCGCACCCCAGCCCTCACCTGCTCGTTCATGTTGGCGATCATCTCCTCCAGCATGCCCTCCACCGCCGCCAGCTGCGCCAGCCCCGGCACCGGGTCGGGCAGGTCGCCGCTGAAGCCGCGCGAGGGCGCCTCCCCGCTAGCGGTGCCCGCGCCCGCGGCAATGTCGATGTCATCCAGCGCCCGGGCCGCGTCGGTGCCCTGAGCGGCGGGGGAGCAGGCGGGGGCAGGGGAACGAGCAAGCGGAGTGAGGACACGGCGCTGCGCTGCGGCTGGTGCGCGGGCCTGGGCCTATCCACGCCGGGTTGGGGATGGGAACGCGCGATCCAACGACAGCGCGATGAGCGAGCAGGGGATGCCGCTGAGCCAAAAGGCGACCCAGCACGCCGCCGCCCTACCTCGCCGCCCACTCACCGCAAGCAGCGCCTCCACGTCGGGGGGCGCGTCCGGCAGCGAGGGCAGTCCGTCGTCGTGCAGCGGCCCCTCGGACGCCAGCAGCGGGGCCACGGCGCTCGAGTGCCCCAGCACCACGGACGTCAGGTGCTCCTGGGCAGAAGGAAGCGGGCGGGGAGGCAGCAGGCGGGAGGCAGGCGTAATCAGGCGGGCAGGAGTGAGGGGCATGGGCAGGGTACCGGGGTATGGGAAGGGCACCAGGGGTATCGGCTGGGCCACCCCGCTGCCCTGCGCAGGGCCGCCCGCTGCCTTGCGCGCACCTGCATGCGCGTCTTGGCGGTGCCCGCCTTGCGCCACAGCCCCTCCTCCGCCACCGCAGCGGCCTGCTGCAGCGCCGCCAGCACTCGGGAGCTGTTGGCGGCCGCAGTGCTGGCGCCGCGGGTCACCTGGGGGCAAAGGGGCGGTCCGGGGGGGGGGGACCGGGCAGGGATGAGTACCAGCCGCCAGGCGCCGCAAGGCTGGCATGCTGTGCCGTAGCTCCCGATGCGCTCGCTCTTTGCTCACCTCCGCCGCCATCTGGCCCACGATGCGCAGCAGGTCGTCGTGCTTGTCGTTGCGGAGCAGCTCCTCGGCGCGCTCGGGGATGACCGACTTGGCGCTGCGAGGGCGAGAGAGGGCGCAGAGGGAGCGCAGGGAGGTTGGGAAAAGTGGAGGGCGCGGGTGGCATGGTGTGCCTTGGGTCCAGCTAGGGCTGAGGCACACACGCCCGGCATGGCAGGGATGCCGCGTGCCAGGCTGTACGTCGCCTGCCGTCGCGCGTGCGCCAGCAAGCCGCACTCACAGCGCCGCCGCCTCGCGCGCCTTCCTGGCCGCCTCCTCCTGCGCGGACTTGATGGCGATGCGGATGGGGTCGATGTTGGCCTTCTGCGTCACGCGCCGCGACTGCGTCTCCACGTGAAGCACCGCGGCCTCCACGTTGTTCTGGGGGGTCGCGAATGTCGGGGCGAGGGGGCGTCAGGCAAGGGGTATGCAGGCATGGGCCTGCAGGGCTCATGCCCAACGCCAAACCCCGCTGCGTCTAGGCCTCCAAACCTCACAGCAGCAAGGTAGCCATCCCCAACTCCCCCCTGCCGTCGTCCTGCCCCCCGCACAGTCCGCAGTCTGCTCCCGTTGCCCCGCCCGCTCACCAGCAGCTGGTCCCGCTGCGCCGCCAGCTGGTCCTTGGCCATCTGCATCTGCTCGTTCAGCGCCTGCCGCAGCGCCGGCGGCCGGCCCGTGAGCATGCGCTGCTTGCGGGCCCACGCGTTGTCCACCTTGCGCTGCGGGGGCGAAAGGGGAGGAGGAGAAGAATAGGGCGTTGAAGGCTAACAAAACAGGGAACACGGGCAGGGCTCGGCAAGCGAGCCAGCAACACAAGCGGAGCGCATAAGAGCCATGTCGGTGCATCCTGCCCCTTTTCCCCTGTTCCCCTACGCCGGCCTCACTTCTAGCGCCTGCAGCTTGTTGAGGCCCTCGGTCTTCTTGGCCTCGATGTCGCGCATCTTCTTGGCCACGTTCTTGCGGATGTCCAGCACTAGCTGCTCCACAGCGGACGCAACCTGGAGGCACGGGGAGAGGGTTGGGCGGGTTATCGCGTTCTGCATTCCGTGCCACGGGCGCACCGGGGGCAAGGGCACACCCAGAGTAAGCCCGCGGCGGGGCACGCCACCCCCAAGCCCCGGCTGCGGCCGCACGCTCACCGACTGCTCCGCCCGGCGTGCTGCCGCCATGAGGCCGCTGAGCCTGCGGCTGAGCATGTCATCGGCGCGCGACAGCTGCGTGTCGCGGCGGGTGTTGATGGCACGGCGCACGGCGTCCTTGCTAGTGGTCAGCCGGCTCTGCGCCGACAGCAGCTTGACCTGCGCGTCCGCTCCGCCCATGACGCGCACCGAGACCTGGTGGCGGCACGGGAGCGGTGACCCACTTCAGCGGAGGCAGCGGGTGCACGCATGCGAGTCCACGACACGGGTGCACATTAGTGCGTCAGGTGCGTGCTGTTTTGCCCACTGCTGCCGGGCCCCGCGGCCCTCCAGCCGCTGCCCGCCTCACCGCCTCCTTCTTGTTGGCCAACGACGCCTCCAGGCCCTCCATCTGGTGCCGCGCCAGGCCGTAGAAGGCCGACATGGCCTCATGCGCCGAGCGCAGCTCCTCCAGGGCCTTGACCTGAGGGCGCATGGAGTGACGGAGCGGGGGCATGGAAGCCGCTCAGCAGCGAGACAGGCGCACGACGCAAGGGGCTGATGAGGGCGGCACGGCGGCATGGGCGCCCACACGATTCGCGAGTCCGCAGCACAGGCCGCAACCTGCGCTTGCTGCCCCCGCCCGCCCGTGATGGAGCATCCGCGCCTGACATCGACACGCCCCGCGGCCGCACCTTGGCCGTGAGGTACTTCCGCACGCGCTTGGCGTCGTTGGGCGCCAGCGCGTCCGGGCTGTCGGGCGACGTGGCCGCCGCCAGCTCCTTGACCAGCCCCACCGCCTCCTCCAGCCGCACGCCCGCCTGCTGGGCCATCTTGGAGCACACCTGGGGAAGGGCGCGACAATGTGCCAATGGAGCAGAGCAAACAGTGGTCAGAAGGGCGGAAAGGAAACGCCGTCTGGCCTGCGGAAAGGCCCGCGCGGTGCGTGCCCGCCCCTCACTATTCCAACTAGGCCCCCCAAGTGCCCGCCCAGTCCTAA
>BDDC01000070.1:65407-77969 GCA_001662425.1 Chlamydomonas sphaeroides | reverse complement strand
CCGCGCCCGCCTCCAGCAGCTGCGTCACGGTGTCCGTGTCGCCGGCGCGGACCGCCAGCATGAGCGCGCTGTTGCCGTCGTGGCTGCGGTGCGTGTTGAGGCGGCGCTCGCCGTAGGTGCGCAGCAGCGCGCCCAGCAGCGCGCCGTTGGCAAAGCGCTTGCGGGTAACCACGGCGTGGTCGACGGCGGTGAGGCCGGCAGCGTCCTCCGCGTCCACTCGCGCGCCGCAGGACAGCAGCGTCTCCACCAGCGGCAGCGAGCCGCGCAGCGTGGCCTGCATGCAGGGGGGCGGTGGAGGCGGTGTCAAGGATAGCAGCCGGGGCCGAGCGACGGAGCGGTGCAAGGAACAAGGCGGCTAGTGTCACGAGCGTTGTTGTGCGTACGGTAGCCACGCGTCCGAAGGCCCCTGCTCGCTGGAGAAGCCTCCTTCCCCCAAGCCCCGGCCCAATGCCCAGCCCACCATCATTAGCATGGTTTGGCCGTCGGGGGAGGGCGCGTGGTTGACCTCCGCCCCCGCCCTGACCAACGACCGGCACACCTGACGTGGGGATGGAGGAGGGGCAGGCCGTGAGGACAAGCCATGCACGAACAAAGGCCATCAAGCCTGGCGCCCGCATCTCCAACCACCACGCAGGCGCAACAGCAGCCCTGTCCGCAGCGCGCCGCACACGCCTCTACCCCACCGGCCCCACGGGCCCTGCCTCCCAGCCCCCGCCGCGCACCTCTGCGAGCTGCCCCGGCCCCGGGCCCTGCACCGTGCCGCTGCCCAGGCTGGCCAGGTCGCTCAGCAGCTGGCCCGCCAGCGTGTCGCCCTCCACCAGGTCCTCCAGCCCGCTGGCGCGCTTGGTGAGCGTGCTGGTGAAGCAGGACGGCGCGGCCTGGATGAACGCCACCAGCGCCTTGTTGGCCGTCGCGGGCTCGATCTTATCGCCCGCGATCCAGCGCGACACCGTCGCCACGTTGGCGCTCCGCAGCGCGGGCAGCACCTCGTTGTGCCAGTCCATGTAGACGTGCGCTCGCGAGGACAGGAACGACTCGAGCACGTCGTAGCGGCCCGGCGGGTCGGCGCTGGAGGGCGCGCAGGCGGGCGGCGGCGGCGGCGGGCTGGCGGCCGAGGCGCGCACCAGCGACAGCGCCGCCGCCAGCTCCGCGTCGTACAGGCTGCCGCCGCCGGCGTCGAGCGCGAGCTTGGCGGCGGTGACGCGGCCGCCGCGCAGCGCGCCGATGAGCGCCTCGCGGCGGCGCGACGCCGCCATCTCGGGCGAGCCGGCCTTGCGGCCGAGGAGCACGCCCAGCGATCCCAGCGCGCCGCACCGCGCCGCCTCGTGCACCACCGTCCACAGGCCCACCGCCGTGAGCGACGGCGGCGCGCCGCCAGTGGCGGAGCCGGTGGCTGTGCCGGCGGCCACCGCCGCCGCGGCGGCGCCGGCGGCCACCAGCAGCTCGCGCGGCGCGGCGGCGGCGCCGGGCGGCGCGGGCAGGGCGGTGGCCCAGGGGTCGCCGCCCTTGTCGATCAGCTCGGTCAGCACGGTGGGCAGGTCGAGCAGCGCCGCCAGGAAGGTGGGCGTCAGGCCGTCCGTGTTCTTGGCTGTCAGCAGCTCGGCCCGCGTCTCCGTGTCCAAGAGCGCGCCGATGCAGGCCGTGGCGTTCGACGCCATCTCGGCGCCAGCGGCGCCGGCGACGGCGGCGCGACCAGCCACGCGCACCGCATAGAAGAGCGCGTTCTCGCCCGACGCGTCCCGCCGCCGCGCGTCCGCACCAGCCGCTAGCAGCACTGCCACTACCAACGGCGCGGGCGCGCGGAGCGCGGCGTTCAGCGGCGCCGCCACGCGCGATGCGGTGGGGGCCACACGGCCGACGGACGTGGCGGACGCGCCGAGGACGGGCGCCTCGGCCGGCTCCTCCCACTCGTGCCCGACGTCGGCGCCCCCGTCGATGAGCGCGCGCACCATGTTGGCGGCCGCCTCCTGCCACAGCGGCATGCCCAGCCGCTCCGCTGTGAGCACCGTCACGAGGGCCTTGTCTACCAGCGCCGGCCCGGGCCGGTCGCGCGCCAGCCAGGTCTTGAGCACGTCCAGGTCGAAGCGCAGCAGCGCGGGCGCCAGCTCGCGGTCCCAGGACATGTAGGTGTGCCCCCGCCCGGCCAGGAACTCCTCCACTGCGCGCTGGTTGCGGGGGGCGCTGCCGCGCACCGCCGCAAGCGCGCCGTCCAGCTCCTCCTTGCTGAGCTGGTCGTACGGCACGGGCTTGTCCAGCACCTGAGGCGCGCACGTACGGCAACAGCGGGGAGGCATATGCGTGAGCGCGAGCGTGGCGGTTGAACGAGGCATAGCGCCGCGCCGGCTGAGCATGCGGGACTGACAGCAACCCCGTGGTCCGCAGCGCGTGGACCAGGTCCTTCGGCCCTCTACACGCCCCCAGCCCCAGACGCCAGCCCCCAGATGCCAGACGCCAGACGCCAGCTCACCAGCTGCAGCACCTCCATCCGCCCCGCCGACGCCGCGCCCAGCAGCAGCTGCCGCCGGCCCGCCAGGAAGGCTGCCTCGTCGTGGTTCGCCAGCCACTGGCCCGGCCGGCTGGGGTCGCGCACCGGCCGCCCGCGCGAGGCCGGCGGCGACAGGTCCCACAGCTCCACGGTCAGCCCGGTCTGGCCCGCCAGGAAGGCGCAGGAGGAGCCGTCGTCATCGTCCTCGCCGTCGGGCCGCAGGCCGGCCGACATGAGCCACCGTACGGCGGCGGTCTTGCCATACCGTACGGAGAAGCGCAGCAGGTCGTCCTGCTGCTTGCCCTTGGTGATCGACTGGCTGGCCTTGGCCTTGCCCCACACCTCCAGGATGAGCTTGGCGCACGCCAGCGCCTCGCTGCCCGCCTCGTCGCCCTTGCCGTGCCGCCCGCTGGCTGCGCCGGCGCCCGGCAGCCGACGGCCGTTAGGCGAGGCCAGGATGGCGCGGTGCAGCGCGGTCCAGCCGCGGCTGGGCTGCGCGGCGGCTGCGTCGGCGCCGCTGTCGAGCAGAATCTCCACCAGCGCCGGGCTGGGTAGCTCGGCGGCTCGCATGAGCGGCGTGAGGCCCTCCATGTCGGCAGCGGCGGCGCCCTGCTTGGCCCACTTGGCTGCACGGGCGCAGATGCGGAGGGAGGGAGGGAGCAGAATGGAGCGGGATGAGGGGCGAGGCGACTGCGGCAGGTGCGCGCCCTGTCCCATGCTCCTGCGACTGCGTGCGCGCTCCCTCCCGCCCACACACCTAGCCGCAGCCTCCACCGTACACAGCAGCCCCCGCGCGCCAGCACGGCACCCACCTGCACGTGACGACCCCGACTCTCCCGACCAGTGCCCCAGCGGCCGGTGGGCGTCTGGGTGCGCGCCCGCCTGCAGCGACAGCCGCGTCAGGCTCTCCGACCCCGACTCTACCGCCAGCCACAGCACAGCGTCCAGCTCGCGGGCGTCGCGGGCGCCGGAGCGGCCGAAATGGTGACCCAGCCTGGGGAGGTGGAGGGGCGGCACGAGCGGCAGGCCAGGATTGGGGCACGGTCTCGAGCTATGAATGCGGCTCGGAGCTCTTGCGTCCTACATACCGCAACGTCATAGCCGCTTGCGGCCATACGTTCCACCAACCGACCCGCCCGCCCCATAACTTTGGCCCCGCTGCCCCGTGCCCACCATGCGGAGAACTCGGCCTGGTCCCCCGTGTTGAGGGCCACCTTGAGCCGCTCCCGCCAGATCTGGGCTTGGGCGGCCTGCAGGCGCGAGGAAGGGACTCGGACATGAGTCGCCATTGGCTGCAGCCACCGCAGAACAGAGTCCCAAAACCTACACGCCCCACTTACTCCCTTCCCTTCCCCGGCCCGCCACGCCAGCCGCCGCCCCGCCCCATCACTCACCCGTGCCCCAGCTGAGAACATGGCCATGAAGCCCAGGCAGGCGCCCCCCGAGGGCGCGCCGCCGGGCGGATCAGCGCCCATAAGCTCCTCCCAGTCTATGGAGCGCGGGGCGGGAAGGCACGGGGCGGGGAAAGTTGCGGCGCGGTATTGTGTGGTGGCCTGGAGCAGCGCCGACGCAGAACACGGGGGAGGCAGGAATTCGGGCGACGCACCGGCGGCGGGCGCGGGGTACAAGCCGTCGGAGGCATCCGCCTCGTCGCCGCCCTTGACGAAGAGGAGGCCCTTCTTGGGCGGGGGAGGCGCTGCTGCCGTCGCCGACTCTGCTGACCCCTTGCCGCTGCCGCTGCCCGCGCTGCCGGGCCGCGACGACGGCCGCTTCGCTGCCAGCTTGCCCGTGTCGCCGCCCGCAGCCGCAGCCGCGGCCTTGGCCGCGGCGAGCGTCGCGTCGTCGACGCCTGTGCCGCCTCGGCCCGACAGCGCCGCATCGTCTTCCAGCATGCCCGGCTGGCTGCCCATCCGGCTCTTGCCCGCCTGGCCATGGCCATGGCCCGCGCCCGGCCCCGGCCCCGCGCCGCTGTCGTCGCTGGCGGCCGCAAAGCTGGACACGAGCAGGCGCGAGCTCTTGTGGCCCTTGACCCGCTCCCGCTCGTGGTACGCCGCCACAAGCGGGTCCGACTCGGCCTCGCCGGCAAGGCTGCGCGCCCCCGACAGGCTAGTGGGCAGGCCCGGCAGGTTGCGCGCGGAGCGGCCGCCGCCCTCGCCCATCGGCGGCAGCTTGCCGCCGCGCCAGTTGCTTGCGACCGACGTCGTCGACGGCCCCGCGGACTCGACGCACATGACGTCGTCGCCGTCGGGCCCCAGCTTGCCGCGCAGGCGCGCGCTGGGCCCGCCCAGCGCCTGCTGCCGGCTGGCGGCCTCATCGGCCAGGAAGCGGACGGCGTTCTGGGCGGCGGTGGCGCTGACGTTCGAGTCGCTGGCGGTCAGGTGCATGGGCATGACCGCGGTGAGGGAGGCCGAGGGTGACACCAGGTCGTGCTTGCTGGAGAAGCCCGGCACCGGCGCCACCACGGCGGGCGGCGGCGGCGGCGGCGCCAGCGCGGGCACGGGCGCAGCTTGCGCGGCCGGTACTGCGGGACGAGGGCACGGAGGGAAGGCGGGGCGAAGGCGTGAGGGCACGCGCCAGAGCGGCGCCGAGCGGGGCGGCTGTGGGGAAGCGCCAGAGCGGCGCCGAGCGGGGCGGCTGTGGGGAAGCGCCAGCGCCTGCCCACCAAGTGACTCCCGCACAGGGACATGCGGATGCCCAGCTCTCCCGGCCCACGCTATGGCGCCGCCTCCCAGGCCTCCTCGCCGCTCCGCCGCACCTCCGCAAGTGACGCCCTGCAGGAACAGCGTGGCGCCCGCGCCCAGCAGCAGGTGCCGCGGCACGTTGTCGAAGGTGGGCAGCAGCTGCTGCTCGCCGCCCTCAAACACAAACACGCGCACGTTGTTGCCGGCCTGCGTGGGGCCGTACCTGCGGGGAGGGAGTGGACGGGGACGAGGTCAGGAGCGACAAACAGGGCGCAGCGCGTCACGTGGGCGGCCAGCAACGCCAGCCGTAAGCGGCTAGGCCCCATATGCTCCACACCGCAGCCCGCGCAGCAGCCGAACCCAAATCGGTGCGTCGTCCCACACCGCGCCCGCTTCCCCAGGCAGCCCCCGAGCCCGCGAGGCCGCGGCCTCACTTGGCCTTGAGCGCCTTCATGGCGGCCGCGATGAGGTCCGCCACCATGACCTCGCCGCTGCCGCCAGGGTCTAGCGACGACACGGGCAGACCCACGGGACATGACCCGCCCGGGTTGCCGTCCAGTGCCACGTTGAGGTACACCTCGCGCGCCGGCGCCGCGGTCATCAGCGGCGCCGCCACCAAGGGGCTGGCCGCCACCGCGGCGGCCGCGCCCGGCAGGTCCGCATACGGCACGTCAATGGCGCCGGGAGGGCTGGGCGGCGGCGGCGAGGAGATGGACGAGGGCTTGGACTCGGGTGGGCCAGGGGGCGCGCGGGTGGGCAGCCGGGATGGGGAGGTGGTGAGAGCTCGCGTGGTCGAGGCGACGCCGGAGGTGGACGTCCTCGGGGATGGCGCTAACGCAGGGGCTGCCACCGCGGGCGCTGCTGGCTTGGTCGTGGGCGAGGGCGCCGCGGCAGGCTTGACGGCTGCTGGCTTGGTGGGCGAGGGCGCGGCAGCGGGCTTGGCGGCGGCTGGCTTTGCTGCGGCAGGTGATGCGGCGGGCTTGCTCTCGGCGGCGGGCGCGGCCGCATCGGCGGCGGTCGCTGCCTTGGGTGCAGGGGATTTGGCGGCCGCCGGCTTGGCTGCGGCGGGTTTGGTCACCGGCTTGGCTGCGGGCGCGGCTCCATCGGCAGCACAGGGTGCGTCGCCATCGACTGCTGGCGTCGCTGCCTTGGCCGCTGCTGGCTTGGCTGCAGGCTTCGCCGCTGCGGGCTTCGCTGCCGCCGCTGCAGGCTTCGTCGCTGCAGCGTCCGCCGTCAACTCCGATGTACCAGGCGCGGACGGCTGCAACGCAGCTGCGCCATCCGTTGCAGCAGCATCCGAGGCTGATTTTGCCGGCGACGACTTGACAGCTGGCTTGGCGGCAGCTTTTGCCGCCGGCTCGGCTGCTGCTTTGGCCGCTGGCTTAGCAGCCGGGGCGGCGCCATCAGCAGGGACAACGCCAGAGCTGCTGGCTACTGCGGCGGGTGGCGCCGCCTCGGCCGCTGCTGTACCTGCGTGGTAGCAGTGGGGCAGGTGTTTGAGTGGACGGGTGCCTGAAGGGTGCACAGGCCGCGGGCCCGAGCCCCCTGAACGCTCCAGACCTGCAAATACTGAGTATTACTGTTGCTCATGTTGTGCAGGACACGCAGGATAGCGGACACAGGGCTGCTCGCAAAGGCCATGAACCGAGCTTCGCAAAGAAGACTTGCGGTTGCCGACTGTGGCCGCGACTAATCAACGACATTTATTATATGGCAAAGGCTTGAGCTAAACCGAGACTGTGGAAGGGTCGGCTCTGCGCCCCACCTTCCACCATGCAGACGCGTTATCACCAGGCGCCTTCACTGCTCCTCTAGTCGCAGCATAGCGGACAGGGGCACTGGCTGCAAGTTGCAGCGCTCTAAGTGAATGTCAATTACCAAGCAGCTCGTTGCGTTCACTGTTCTCGCTTACAAGTGCTGTAATAACCACGTAAGCTTCAACGCAAGGCTTAGCGCACGATGTAAGTATGTTGTCGTCAACGGTCGCCTGCGAGAACGCAACGAATGGTGCAAGCGGCCGTTTCTTTGTGCAAGAATATTCATAGTATTCAAGTCCGCTGAGTGACACGGACAAAGCATAGGCGGTACGGGGCACGCGTGCCGTCGAACCCAACGCGGCCTTCCCCAACCAGCCACCGCGCAGCCACCACCGTTGCGGCAACCCGCGCAACCCGCGTGGCTGCTCACGCGGGGGCGGGAATGAGGTGGAAGAGGCGCCGACGGGGAGGAGGAGGAGGACGAAGGCGACGGCCGCGTGGCTGATGTAGTCGGATGGCGCCTGAGCGGCGCCGGCTGCCTCCCGCACGGGTCACGGCCAGGGCGGCCACCCGCCTGCCTGCCATTGCTGCCAATCTGCGCGCGCTGTGCCAGCAGCTGCACAGGCTCGCGCGGGCGAGCGCGTCGCAGTGGGAGCCGGAGCCCGTGTGCAGTCAGGGCCGCGGTGGTAGCATGCTGTCGTACTGCGAATGACCTTGGAAGGCCTTGGAGTCCCAGTATGGTTGCCTGCCACCCGCCGCAGGAGCAGGTACTAACTGGTGCCAACAGGCACGGGCTGGCAGGGGCCGCCGAAGCCGTCAGCAGAACGCCTCTGTGCCGTCGCCGCCAGCCCGGATGGACTGTGCAGCTGGGTCGGGAGCGGGACGGGCAGCTCTGGCCGGTGGCCGCCCATCACCTATGCGTTCGGCAGACGTGAAGCGCGGGCCGCCGCGTTGGCGCAGGGTCACCGGATTTGCGCAGAAGGGCCGGGGTGCAATACCGGGCACCTGTGCCAAAGTCATCGTGGATGCTGACAAGATAGCACTACAGCACACAGCTGCCTCGCCGCGCGCGGCGCGCCGCCCGAACACGACAAACAGCATCGATCAACCCCGACGCCACCGCTGCGGCCGTTATTAACGCACGCCTGCCGCTGCACCGCGACACCACTGCTGACCGCCGCGGCGCGGCCGGGTGCGGCACCCGGCTGCGGAGGAAGGGCCACGGAGCCCGCATTTGCAGGTTGCCGCTCAGGACTCGCGCAGCGTGAGGCCATCAAGCACGACACGGGCTAGGAGCTAGCTAGCACACCGGGTACAAGCAGCACACACAAACGCCAGCCGACACAGACTACCCGACCACACAGGACGACGACGCATGAGCAAACTCGACGCACTTTGGCGCAACAGACGGGGCACACACCACGCAGGACGGGGGCCCGCACGACCAACGGCAACAACGCACGAACGGGGGGCACACACGCAAAGGCACGGCAGCAGCGACAACAGCAGCCGCAATCAGCGGCGGACGATGAATGGGGGCGCGCTCGCACCCATACGGCCCTACTCGCACAACCTCGCTCGGCAGCGGCACCAAACCCCGGTCGGCCATGCGTCGACTCGCCCCACTCCACACTTCACGACACCGGCCTCAGCCACGTGGCCCCCGGAGCGTGCGCGCACCGAATGCCCACGGCAGCCTCCGCGGCCCCATAGAGAGCGTGCCGACATCGCACTCCAGCAGCAGCACGCGCCTGGTTTCCACCTCCCTTGAATGCTCGTCCATCTCAAACCGCTGCTAGGGACGAGGTCCACCGTCGCACCTACGACTGCGCCCTACGAAGCAAGCGAAACAACGCAATACACCCGACGACACGGCTGCAGCCACGGCACCAAAGCGCGGCCGCCCCTGCCCCCCGCATCGCAGCGACTCTCCTCGCTGTGCACCTTTGGATCCTTGCGGCAAACAAAAGCCTACACAAGCCGGCCAGCTCTGCCCTCGGCACGGACAGTCCAGCTCAATCACGCAGGGACCAAGCCCCCCTACCCTCGTTTCTCCCTCGCTCCGCTCCACCCTAGGCAAAACGTACACTGCAGCAACTTACGCGACGCACGGGAGCGCACGCGCGTGCTCGGGCGGGCTGCCGGACGCGTGCCGGTCCCAGGTCCCCGCCGCAGACGGCCCTCAACTCGCAACCTCATAGAATCTCCTGGTAGCGTACATGGTACAGCGCTGGTCCAGCCCTTAACCGTAAGCCCTCGACAAAGATGCCAGACACCAGCTAGGCCGCGACCCCTTGAGCCCCGACCCTGAGGCCACAGGCGCCTCCTTATGAGCGAAGCATGACAAAACAGCCCACAGCCAGCAAGCCTGCCCTCTCTCCTCACACGCAGCATCGGTCATGCGCACACCCGTTTTTCAAAACACCGCGATCCGACCGCGGGTCCCTCAAGGCCGTCACCCCGGGCTCACTAAACCCAGCCCACAGCGCCCGTCTAGTGGCACCTTCGGCCGCACCTTCGGCCGCTCTGGAACCGCGCCGCCAACCCTGCGCCGCGGTCACAGCCCCAGCGGCTGATGCTGCGCGCGGCCATCCACCATTGCAGCGGCGCACGCGAGCAGCCGCGCAGCATCCCCACACCCGCGCGCGTCTTGCGTGCTAGCGAGCGAGCCAGACCCGCGCCGAACCCACCGCAGCACGGCAGGTCATGCCGTAAGCCACGTGCATGGAGATCCGCCCTTAGCGGCAGTACGGCGGATCAATCAAGGCCCACGTGAAGATCTGCTCGTACTGCTGTGCGGCATTGTCCCAGGACGCCTCGCGCTGCATGCCGCGTAGCTGAGGGGCGGGAGGAGGGCGGAGCGGGGGATGGCAGAGGGTTGGAGGCTTGGAGCTCAGGGCAGCCAGGTGGTAGGGCCTCTTTGCTGTCGCTGCCGTAAGCTGTGCCCAAAGGCCCACGCCCACGCCTCCCACCCCCTGGCTCCTGGTCCCGTGCCTCAGCATCTTCTGCAGCCCTGTCATGCATCGTGGCTTGACGAAACCTAGTATCGCCTGCCCCTCCACCCATCCCCTGTGATCTCTTTCTCTCCCCCTCCGCGTCGCTGCCTCCGTGCCCACCTGCAGCTTGCGGAAGTCCTCCTTGTGGTTGTGGTACGTCATGAGGGCAGTGCCCGCGGCTTGGGCCAGGCCCTGGCGAGGGGAGAGCGGCGCAGCGGAAGAGGCTCAGCGGGCGGCGGCGGAGCAGGGCTGCAGACAGACATGGCCCTGGCGACGATCCCCAGAGCGCAGGCGCGTGCTGCGCAGGGCCACTCGCCCTCCAAAATCCCCTTCCCCTCCCCCTCCCACGCCTTGCTGCACTCAAACACTGGTGTCGGTCCCTTTCCGCCAGTCCCGCCTGCAGCTTTCCGCCCTCCCTCCCCGCCCGGCCCTACCTGGGCGTCGCACTGCGTGTACGTCCAGCCCGTGCCGCTCTGCTTCCAGGGGTCGAAGTCAATCACAGTGTCGCGAAGGCCGCCCGTCTGGTGCGCCACCGGCACGGCGCCGTAGCTGGGGAGGGTGGGCGAGAGGACCGGCGAGGGGCCAGCGGGGTGAAGCCGACGTCAGCACAGGCGTCATTGTGCCGCCCGCGTCATACCATTGGCACGCCCCATTCCGCCTCCGTGCGCTCCCGCCCAGCCCTCCCGGTGTACTCACCGCATGGCGTACAGCTGGTTGAGGCCGCACGGCTCGAAGCGGGAGGGCATGAGCAGGATGTCGGCGGCCGCGGTGAGCCGGTGGCTGAAGGGCACGTTGAAGCCCACCCAGCCGCGGGCGCGGTCCCTGAACTCGCCCTCCAGCCAGCGCAGGCCGTCCTCCAGGTCCTTGTTGCCGCTGCCCAGGCACACAAGCTGAGGAGGGGTGAGGGGGGCGTGGGGCGAGAGTGAGGGGATAATATAATGGGTAGAGAGGTGGCGAGGACAGTGAACAAGTCCCATGGCAGGGCAAAACTCCCGCCTATTCGTGGGCCCAAACGCACTCGGCTTTCCAACCCGACTCCGTGGGGAGCGAAGGGCAGTGGGAGCGAGGCTAGCGTTGGGGGAGGTGGCGCAGTTGCCTTAGCACCCCGTCATTGAGGAGAGGAAGGGGCCGCGCGCGTCGACGGTGTTGGGCTGTGCGGTGCTGGGGGTTAACAGTGAGGTCGCCCAGGCGGCGACCGTGGGGCGATGTGCCTGCCATGTGCCTTCTTTTCCACAGCTGTTGCGGTGCGCAGCATCCTCCCCGCTCGCACCTGGTGGCCCCCAGCCTGCTGCACGATAGCGCTGCGCACGAAGGTCAGCCGAGGACGATGCTGCCGGCCTCCGCCAACCACTCCGGGTCCCGTGCGACGGCTCCCTCCCCCTGCCGCCTCCCCTCGCCCCGCCCACCCACCTGCACGCTCTGGTGGCGCAGCAGCTGCTCGGCCGCCCCCAGCAGGATGTCGGCGCCCTTCTGCGGGTCCAGCCGCCCGATGAAGGCCATCAGCGGGATGTGCTCGTTGACGGGCAGGCCCAGCTCGCGCTGGCGGCAAGGATGGGGAGAGGGAGGGGGGAGGGAGGGGAGGGGACCAGCAGTGTCAGCGTCTGTTGCGGGACGGTGCGGGCGTCTTGTGTGAGGTGTGCGCCCCACATCCCACCGCGCCACCCCCGCCCTGCAGCACAGAATGCGATGTCACCAGAACCACCCGTCCCGTAGCGCTCCCAAACCCGCACTTCCCCCGCCCGGCCCCCAGCGCCCCACCTGCAGCTCCATCTTGCACTTCGCCTTGCCCTCCGCGAAGTTGGTCATGTCGTACTTGTGCGGCAGGTGCGGGTCGGTGGCGGGGTTCCACTCGCTGCACGTCGTGGGGGGTTGGGGCGGGGCAAGACGGACAGCTCGATTGGCACGAGGCCAAAGCGGTCGCCAGGGCCGCAGGTCCAGTCGCCCCCGCCCGCCCGCGCAGCCCCTTGGCCCTGACGCACAGACGGCCTCAGCGGCGCCCTGCCTCGCCTCCCCAGCCATCTCAGCCCTTCCCTCGCAGCCCGCCCATCCCGCCCGGCCGCCTCACTCCGTGTCGATGCCGTTGACGATGCCGTTGAGCACGGGGTGGCGCGAGGCGATGATGCCGTCCATGCCCCAGCCGCCCAGGTATGTCTTGATCTCCTCCGCGTAGCCCGCAGACACCGTCATGATGCGGTCGGCGGTGATGAGGCCGGCCTGGGGAGCAGGGCGGGTGTTGGGGCGGAGGGTCAAAGGCGTTGTGGGGCGCAGGGAGGGGTGCTGGGCTGTGCATTCGCCAGCGCGGAGCGGTCGCCCACCGTCGACTTACACAGACGTTTCCATCCCCTCCTCCCCCTCCCCTGATCTTCCTTCCCTGCTCCCCTCCTCCCCTCCTCCCTTCCTCCCCTCCTCCCCCTGCTCCCCTCCTCCCCCTCCCTGCCGCCCCACCTTGAGGTGGTTGACGCTGCGCCCCTCCTCGGCCCAGCTGCCCTGGCGCTGGTGCGGCGGGTACTGCCACTCCAGGCAGCCGTACCAGTGGGGGGGCAGGCCCAGTTCGCCGAAGGTGTAGGGCGGGAAGACGCCCTGGGGCGGGGAGGGAGCACGATGTGCGCGGGTGGGGATGCGGATGAGCGAGGTCCGAAGTGG